>JAPMOB010245359.1:0-10989 GCA_029875015.1 Lepomis gibbosus
ACACACACACACACACACACACACACACACACACACACACACACACACACACACACACACACACACACACACACTGATAATTAGGCCCAAGGAATACATTTACACACTTGTTTTCAAAGGTGCACCAAGGCTCAAAGTGAACAATATCAGCACAATGGCTGATTGATATCTGCCTGCAGTGGTGCAGCAGCTTTCGTTTATGGTCTTTATTCTCCTCAGCCAGGCTCTGGTGGTAATGAATCATATGAGAAAAGGGACTGAAGCTTTAACCGCTTGCTGGCTGGCCGTGAAGAGACATACAGAGTGACGCAGGATAGAGTTCCTGCGAGGTGGAGTGACCGCAGGCAAGAGTTAACTCGATCTTTAGCTGGGTGGGGTACAGGGTGAAGAGGAGGCAGGGTGGAGGATTGGTGGTGGGGTGGGGGTGCAGGGGGTGTTGCACAGGCAAACAATGTGAGCCACTGTTCTCAACCTATCACCCCCGGGGTCATAAAGGAGAAGACATGCTAGTGCAACCTCATCTCCTTCAGTCACCTCTCACATAAAGGCTGGGGATTTCTCCAGAGCCCTGGCTCAGATGTTGTTTTTACCCAAATTGTGGGTAGGTCTTTTGGCCAGGCGTGTTTCAGGCTCTGCTATAATAATCCCGTAGGTATTTGGCTGGAGGGAGGGGCCTTCACACCTTTGTCAAAATGGTAAAGGACAAGAAGAGTGTGGGCATTCTTGCGGGCTTGTAGGCCAAGACGTCACTCTCTAAACGTATCCTGTTAGTCTACATTCAGTGGATATTTCTATCAGGTAGTACAACTATAGGCACAGTCACAGTCTTCTTTGGACTGTGCTGTGAAAACAAGATTGAAACTAGTCTGACAAAATAATAGAAAAGTAAAACATCTGATAAAAGGAATTCCTCTATGAAGGGATTCCTAGATGTTCTGCTCTCTATAGACTAAAACTTTAACAAAGGACAAGAAATAACAAAAACCCACTTTAGTAAGAGGACATGTATGCACATGTATTTGAAACTATTTGTGATGAGATGTGGAATAAGTGTTCACCGCTGGAAGTTCTCCCATTGACCCGCGACCCTTGTGAGTCAGGAACCTGTTTGTGTTTCCGAAAGGGCCCTCCTCCTTTGCTCTTATCTCTATCCTGGTGGGGGGAGGGAGGGCTTCAGGGGAAGTAGTGGTTTCAGCCAAAGGCGCAGTCTTCTCAGGGCATGAAAACTCATCTGTCCCCTCCTCCTTCATCCATCTAGGCTCTTAACTTTCACCCCTGACCCTGTCACACCCTCCTCTGGGCTCCAGCAGCAACAAAAGGAGGAGATTAGGGAAATCGACAGGCTGGAGGGGATTACTGTAGCCCTTTTCATCTGAGGCTGTGCTCAGAGTTGACACAGTCTGTTAGCAGTACTTAATCTGAGTGCAGTTTACCTTTTAGTTTGTGTACTTATGTTAGCTGGGGTTTGTACATAGGCTTAATTGTAGCAAAATCCACAGCAATAACAGAAGCCGTCAGCTTCTTGTGCTTCGGGCATGTACTACCCACATACGTCACGTACATTAATAAACACTCATAGCCACATGCAGCACATGAGTGATTGAATAGCTTAGCTAAAGGAAATGTTGACATGTATTTGCTACTTTCTGTCAACATCAGAGGTTGTCTCTGATGAGCAGCGTGCACACCCAGACAGGAAGCGGAGAACTCCAACAGGAAGTCAGTGGACTGAGTGACAGGTGGGCTAGAGAGGTGCCAAGGCCCAGCAAAAAGTGGCCCCTGAGCAACAACAAAGAGTGTATAACTTCACGGATGAGTACAGTAGTAACACACAAATGATAAAAGGTTGTGCTACTGGACACTTGGTCATAACAAAATTAGCAGCAAGATATTGAATAAGTTTAACAATTGAAGATAAAAAGTATTTCCTCTCCCTCGCTAAAGCACAGCATCATCTATGGATATCTGTACTTCTTAATTATAGTTAAGTCCTTCTTCCATCTACCTCTCCTTCTCAGGATTCTTTTCATTTCTTCTTTCCCCTTTTAGCCCTGTGAAGTGCCCTTGAATTGCCATGGTTCTCGGAGTCTGGCAGCAAGTCAAAACTATGTGCTTGACCCTCTAGAAGCACGTCTGCTAACCGTTAAGCCGTTTAGCTCCTTAAACCAACAACAAACACTCTTTCTGTGCTGGCCCTGGGCATGGAGCACAGTGGGCTGCCTGTGAGAGAGGTCAGACAACTCCATAATCGGACTCTACCCATCTGCCCTCTGCTCTCCCACACTGAGCAGCAGGTTGGGCTCCTCGGCAGGGGACTAAGTGGGACATGGGTACACAGATGCCCATTGACACTGCACCATTCATGGAGCTTAAGCCCCAGCATAGCCACCAAATCTCACAATGAGCAAATCATTTAATGATGCAGTATTTGTGTGCTTTGCTTGTGTGTGCATTCTTTATGTGTGTAGCACTTGCGAGTTAGAGTGAATGTGTGGATGTGTGAAAGCCGGTGTTATGAACATGCATAATTGTGTGCGGAGAGGTGTGTGTATGCCTGTATATTTATGAAGTGCTAGTTCAGACATTTAATTTGCCACAGCCTAGTGAATGTGCAGAGAGGCGTCTCAGTAGATGTGTGCTGTCACCACCCTCTCCGCCCCCCTCTGCCTCCAAGCATTCCTTCTCCTCCGCAAGTCTCCCACCCTCATTCTTTCTACTCTTCTTCCACGCTCCCTCCCTCAACCCCACCCCCACTCCCACTCCCCTGTTCCAGCACCCCATGCTGGGGCTAATTTTAGAGCTTCTTCCCTGGATCCCAGCATCCAGCTGGAGGTGTCTCTGCACCCCTGCCTGGCTCAGGAGCATCTCTCATGGATGTGCTTCGCCAAGCACTCCAACTCTCCTCCGGGGCATGTAAAAGGTGTGCTTGGGGGTTGGGGGGGTGGAGGCAGGTTAGCTCAGAGCTCTATGCTCTTTAACCATACAAAGGTGCCATGGTAACAGGAATCTTCCTCTCTGATGGGCGATTTTCTGCTTTTTAATTGTTTTTCCCCGTCTCTACAATTCACCCTATTCACTGGAAGAGTGCTGTTCTCACTCAGGAGTGTAAGCTTGCAGGTGATTGGCTAAACAGAATCCCTGGTGGTCTATTAGCAGTTAGACAGTACACCAAATAGTGTGGTGAACACAGTTCACAGGCAGCTTTCTGTCAGACAATCTGAAACGGGACACAGACAGCTGCACAAACACACACCCAAAACACATTTTATACACATACACGGGTGTCTGCATTGAACGTGTCCTAACTGGGAAAGTTTTACTGGGTAAGGTGCTGTGATGTCATATTACCTACTACGTTTCGAGCTTGCAAACCAGTAGTTGTCAATGAATACAACTTACTTCTCAAAATAAAATCCTTGATATCTTAAGACTGAACATGAATTTAGTCTCTGCACCTAATAGCTGTATTGAATGACACTGATTCCAAAAACAGCTTGCGCTGATGATTTAATTCCATGTGTGGAGTTTTGGAAGGGGTCACATTATGGAGATGTCAATCTGCACGGGTGCCTAGGTTTACTTTCAACAATATTTGGCCCAGATTTTTCACTTAAGATTTGCTGTAAAACAAATGGACATCTAGTACAAATACGATATATAAACAAAGTCATTTTGCAGTTGTGTTACTTTCAGTGAGTTTTGTTGTTGCCTGTTTGATGTTAGCAAACATAGAAAGGCTATGCCCCCCAAACCAGAGAGGAAAAATGAGATGAGTCTATTTTATGCTTTCCTCAAATTGAGTTTCTTTTATACTATCACTGTTCTTTTGTATCACAGAATGTAATTGAAATTGGAAGTGTTTTACCAGCAGACAACAATGATCTCAATGACCGCTGTGCTGTCTATAAAAAGCAGCAGCAAAAAGTTACAAAACAAACTGGGCAATGTCTCACTTTGTCGTCTGTCCGCCTGGATTTGCTTTCTTGTTGTTGTTTTTGTCCTAGCTTTTGGGGCAATTCCTTACATGTAGGCGTTCATTCAGCTGCTCTAACAAGCCTACTGGGGCATGAGCTGAGCTATCTGTGGGACATGAATCGGACCTGGCCAAGGGCACAAATCACAGAGAGAGAAGAAGAGAGACCCTGACAGCAGAGGGCTGCGGCTCAGCTTTCTCCCTCCTCCCCTTTGCTCCTTGGTGGTTTTTCTGCTTTTCCTGCTCTCTGTACTGTAGTTTGAGAGCTCCGTTGGCTTGTTAAAATTAATCTCCATGCACAACACGGGAAGAGGACAGTTGTTTCTCTGGCCGGGACTGCTCTGAGCTGCGCTGAGAACTGGTGGGTTCAGCCTGTGTGTGTGTTGTTTTTTGACGGAGCGAGGATGTGATTCATCATGTGGTGGTCAGGCGGACTCAACAGGCGTAACCACAGCCAGCCACACCAGGCCATCTGAGACCATGCAGTGCTAAGGCATGGCTGCTCTCTACACACAGCATCACTCTCAACACCCCAGGGAGGCAGCAGAGGTGGCGTGTGAAACACACACCAGAGAAAGACTGAAGAGAGCATGAGCTCAGATATGTGCATGTTAATGTGTGTGTGTGTGCATGAGCTGTATGCATGGTTGTGGAAATCATCAGCTGTGGAGGGATAGAACACAATGTATCTGAAATTTTTTTTAAATGTCTTTCTTTCCATAGCTTGACTGTGGAGAAAGTTTCCGGTGTGGCTGAGGCCTCAGGCTCCTGAGACAGAGTGGTGAGGAGGGGGCTGTATTTCTATCCTCTCTTCCTCTCCATTGCTCCATCCCTTTCTCCCTATGGATTGAGCTGAAGGACATGTCACCACAACAGGGCACTGGATGAGACAATCCCACATCTCTTACTCCCTCTTTCCTCCCCCTCTTCTTCCCTCTCTCCACACACTCTCTCTTTTTTTCTTTTTTCTTCTGTCCCCACAAACACAAACACATAAACAAACTCAATTAGCTAATGACACTGGCCCGGCCATTGGGTGGTCCTAATTAACGTTTACTGGCTGCCTGATGTCAGCTCTCAGGCAGTGATTAATAACTAGCCCCCTACCAGCACACACATACAGACCCACACACACATAGACACTGTGCAGGCAGTAAGCACGGAGGTGAGGGGTGCTGCTTTTTTCATTTTATGATATTACCATGCAACTGTTTAAAGCTGCAACGACTCAACATGTGCCAGTTGGCCACAAACCAACCCTGTTTTTTTTTTAAATACTAGACAAGCACTCCTGAGAAGTAGAAGCTGTAATTTGATCATTAAATCCTTTGTGCTGTAAAACAGATTAGAGCCTGAGGGGAGTACCATGGAGTAGTAAGAGGCTCAGTCCAAACATACTGGACCAGTGTGTGAACAGGCCCTGTGGAGTTCTTCTCAGGAAAGGCAGCTGTTTAGCTTGCAAAGGGTTAACATCTGTTGGGCTTGCAGACTCCCTTCGTGTGACGCACTGTCTCGATGAGGGAAAGTCTAACAGGAAAGGCAGTCTAAAAAAGGTCCCTGTGCAGCGAGGGCCCAAGGTACGTTTTCTTTGGCCCTCTTCTCACATTTTTTGCACTTGTTTTTCCAATTTGCTTAACTACAGTTCAATGGTTTTCAGATTTGCAGATTGCTGCGTGGTTCCTCTTTTAATTCCGGTGGTGGAAGCTTTGTCTTTTATTGCTATTGTGGGTCTCAGTTTTTTTGTCTACGTTTTTGGCATGAATCCCACTTGCCTGCCTCTGGCTCCACTCACCCTTTGCCACTCCTGTGTCCTTGTTGCCCCTAAGTTCACCCCGCTGTTGGTGCACAATCCCTCTAAGCTGCTCAGAGATTTCTGGTGATAAAACAGCATCGCACCTGACCCAGAGTCTCCATGTGTTTGTGTATGTGTGTGTGTGACTGTGTGTGTGCGTGTTTGTGTGTGAATGTGAATGAGGCCAGTTGGGAGGGTGGACACAGCAGTGACAACGCTTCATATGTTAATATGCTGCACATGTGGCTCTGGCATTGGAGGGCTATGGTGGTCAGAATTGCCCCCTACCCATTTCCACCACATCCCATTCATCCCCACTGAATGTGGCTCTCCATTCACGCTGCTTTCACAGAGGAGGGTGGGAAGGAGGCGGGAGGAGGAGGAGAAGGGGGAGGAGATGGGGGAGCAGGAGGGTCGGTGGTCTCAGAGGGAGAGAGGTGGTCTTTCTCTTCTCCCTGGCTCAGAGAGAAGGAAAAACAATTGGTGTGCAAATGGATGCCTCTGCCTTATTCCTGGATGAACCACCCTCTCTCCTTCTGTCCCCTCCCTCCATCCTCTCCCTCCATCCCTCCTTTCTGCAGTGGTCTGTGGATGTTTTGAAAGAGGGGCACAGTGGAGAAAAGGGCTATTGGCTGAGCATCTGTGTAAAATCTGAATAAATAGAATGGCAGAGGGTGTATCTTGTGGGTGTGTGTTTATACTGTTTGTGTTTTTCTTTTTAACGTTTGTCTGTGTTCATAAGTGTGTGTGTGTGTGTGTGTGTGCGCGCGCACATTTGTCTGTGTGCTAGCTAGCCTGTCAAAGGAGAAAAGCCTCCAGTGTCCTCTGTAATTTTCATAGGTCAGAACTGACAATGGCCACTTTGATAGAGAAGCTGTGGAGATGTAAATCAGCCAATGGAGCGAGACAAAACAACTGTCCTCCTACTGGCCCCCACTGGCCCCCTTACCCTACCAAAAAAAGGGGAATTTAGTTTTAAAAGAGTGAGTGAGGGAGCAAGAGACGAAAGAGAAAGACATCCCTTCTGCCTCTTATTTTGATGATAGTCTCCTTTTCACATTCTGTGTAATGGTGATTGAAGTGATTGGTGGTGGTAGAAGCAAAGGAGGTGGGGGAGCTGCGAAGGTTGCAGTGCTAAATTAACTATTTTAGTCAGTCTGCCTCATTCCTGGGAAAGTTTGGAGCATCTTCTCTATTGCCTGGCACCTGGAGTGGGTCGCTGGGAAGCAGGACAAAAGCATTGAGGTTGGTGGGTCGTCGGAGCACGGTCCCGCTCGGCTCCAGACGTGGACACGCTCCAGGCCTCCCTTAATCCCATCACTACAGCAGTCCCAGGGCTGAAAAGACCCTCTGGAGAGGGCGGGAAAGCCTCCAGCAGCAGTCACATTTAGAATATGGCTCTGTAGGATATGTAAATAAGCCTATATGAGAACTTCCAATAAAGGAGAGAAAGATTATGTGCAAGTACCAGTGTGTGTTTGTGTGTGATAGTAACAGAGAGGTCAGGGGCTTGAAGTTTGTTGTGAACTGTAAGTGGATCATAGAAAGACCAGGAACAAGATTAAGTCGTGGATAAACTCAAAGAAACAAATTAGAGATGAAACAAACATGCTTACAACTTGATAAGCACAGATTAAAGTCATAAAGATGCCACAAATAATGGATGTGTGCCCACATGCCCTGTAGGTCCGGGGAGCATGGAATTTACCCAATTTCCGCACAAGGATGACAAATTGCTTATACATGTATGACTCTAGTTCAGGACATGAATGGGCTTGAGGGAGGCCCAACAACAGTAGTGAGTAGTAGGTTACCGGGTCTTGCTTACGTATATGTCTACATACCATAAAGGTTGCACACGAAAAGAGTATGAAAATGAGGTGAGGGAGATGTTTCACTTGCAAACCTGCCTCTGCTAATGGTGGATGTGGTCATTGAGTTTAGTATGTGTAGAGTTTTTTATTTGGGTGGGAGCTGCAGGGCTGTGAGGAAGCCTTAGAGTGTGAATGAGCAGTGAGGCGGTCAGTCAGACAGACAGTGGTCAGAGATAAGCAGATGAAAGCCCTGGGGATGGCTGCTGGGAGAGAGATTGATCCATCAAAGCCTGCAGACTGTCTGTGTGACATGTGATGCCAAACTCATGAAAACAGCACGCTGATGGTTAAAGAATTCATAAACAAAAGTATGAAAAGCAAGACTGAAAATAAATCTTTGCTGTCACTTACCAGCAATCTTGATTATTTATGTTTTCTTTGCCATAGAGAGAGATCTTTATTCCCTGTTTTTTTTTTTTTACAAACGCATTTTACTTAATTTGAAAACAATTTAAAAGAAACTGGGTTAAGCCTGTTGTGATGCTATTAAAGATAAGAACATATCTCGATCTTTTAAGGGCAAAAACCCAAGACTTAAATATGGATTAAATGATTAGTTAAGCAATGTTTAGTAAACTTAAGTGGAATATTTGAGCAAGAAGCTGCTGTCAGATAAACCCCTTGTAAATTCACTTTTGGAGAGTTTTATGTAGTTTACACATGCTGAACATTTACATGGTTTATTGCATATAGAGCAGGTCTCATGACTCTGTGGACCATGAAATGGAGATACAAACATATAGATGTAGGTAATTTGTCTTTTTCTGTGCCTGTATTTGTTGGGAGGTTGTCTGTTTACTGTCTCAGAGCAGGAATACTGGCTGAAAACCAGTGGAAATTGCTATTAGATAATGAACTCAGTTCACTTCCTGTAGGTGCCAAACAGCCTGAGGGTTCAGAGCAGTCAAGTAACAACAACTCCTGGGTATACAGTGTAGCTGACAACAAGTAAAGACCATTTTGGAAAAGGGTAACAAACCTCATTAAAATGTATAGCATGATTGTACAGAGTGATGACTAAAGCTGAAACACAGCTAAATTATACACGGAGCAACTTTTTGAGCAATGTTGCTGGGCAATCTCGCTGATGGCAAGTCTGACTATGTTTTGAACAGAAAGTAGCGAGCAGGGTGGGTGGCGGAGTGATAGGGGAAGGGTAGTACGATAGTAATCTTTACTCATTAACACTAACGGCAACATTGCATAGCACCATTGCTCTAAAAGTTGCTGTGTATAATCAGCCTAAGTCATGAAACAATTCTGTAAAGGCAGATCCTATAAGGCTGTCATAGGGATTTCATTCTCCACTATTGATTCCATCTTTATGAGTAAAAACTTTATGTGCTGCAATAAAATGTTGATTTCAGCCATTGGGTATTATGACTGACCATTTTGGTCATTTAATGGCTCACATATTCACTCTATGGGACCCTGTGAGGGAGCCTGTAGTTACTCACTCCTTGCTTGTGTCTGTTGTGCAGAGTAGTTTTACTAGGGATGTGAGCCTGGCAATGGGGAGCAGTGTGAGAGAGTTTGCTCAGAGCTCCTGTGCTGTGGGAGCGACACATCAAGACACAGAGAGCGCTCTGTTCCAGATATCTGAAGAAGAGGAGCAGGAAAACGATGGCACTGAGGAGTCATGAAAAAGTGTCTTTGTGTCAGAGGGTTGAAAAACAGCCCATTTAGAGTGGTCTGCCTATTAGCTGAACAAAGACAAGGGTCTGTCTCTGAAATCTGCTGCAAAGACTATTTAGTGTGTATACTGTATCAAGGGACAGCAAACAGGATCTTCTTTTTGCGCCCAGCTCTGGCAGTTCCCCATCTTCTTAGAAAGGACTCATCCTTTCTATGCATTCCTCCTCTGGGCCCAAGATCCTCTCTGGCCCCTTTCTCTCTCCATTCATCTTCTCATCTAAGCCTCTCTGAAAACGTGAGCTTTCCTTTAGCAAAAACTGCAGGATAGTTGTGTCTGTAAGCGGTAAGCCAAATTCAGCTAACCTACACGCACTGTGATCTTTGTTGTCTAACTCTTATGACAAGGCCAGTGGTTGTTATGTCCCCCACTGACCTTTCCTCTCTCCTTTCCTCTCTCTTCCATCCAGCTTTAAGTCACTCATGATTCTCCCATCTCCTCACTCCACCATGGAGCCATAGCTGACACTGCTTTGTCATTTTTTTGACATAGACATGTTGTCTTTGAGGCCTCTAGTCAACATGATTGTGTGGGACACAGCTGTGGCTCTGTGCCTGCTTGTACACCACAGGGCAGCTTGGTTGTGTTGCACATAGTTTATTTGTGCCTATGTGTGAGGCAAAGCAGCGTAACTGTTCTGTCGGCCATGATAGTTATTTTGTAGGCATGTTGGGTGTGTCAAAACTAATTAAGTCACACAGACTTGTGTGAAGGAGTATAAAAATGGATCCCTCTCACTTTTGAGTTGGTAACATTAAGTATTTTATGTCCTGATATTTAAACATGCAGAACATAATTATCAGATGATATAAATAAACACACACATACACTTTTGTTAAGTTTTAACTCAATGATTTACTTCAAGCTAATAACAGTGGAGCTTCCTGTGTTGGAGGCGAATGTGTCTGTATGGCTGTTTCTGACTCCTATGGCTCATGGACACCTGCGTTGATGATCTACCAACCACTAAGTTGTGGCTTCCACCACCAATGCATCTTAATCTCGATCTGTTCATCAAATAACATCTGGCTTCTGGGTATTTTGGTGAAAGTCATTCTCTTCCCTCCTGTGATGAGGCAGAATTGTACCTTTGGAAGTAAAGCACTAGGTATCCATTACAGAAATGTCAAGTTGTATACTATATGCTGTTTTTTTTACTCAGCTTGTAAGTGTTAAATAGCAAATGATATTTATATTCACTCCTTTGTTTGCATCTCTGATATCTGTATTTGTGCTTATTAGCAGTGACAATAAAAGGAGGTGGTGATGAAGATGATTTGGCTTCAACTTTTTTTGAAATAAAAAAAATAAAAGAGGAATTGTTTGTCCTAATAATGCAGATATCACATTAACACAGAGCTGATCTAACTTGAACAAAGGTTATCTTGTTGTTAAATCTGTATAAGACCTGAACGTGGGATTATGTCCCAGACTATTTCTTAGCCAGGGTCAGTGACCTCCTGGACTATCTGCTGATTGCCTTGCAATTAGTCCTAGCTGGGAGAAACAGATTAAGAGGTACTGGTAAGGGGACTTTGATACCTATTATAATACCCGGGATGCTCTCCTCACAGGAACAAATAATAATAATAATAATAATAATAATAATAATAATAATAATAATAATAATAATAATAATAATAATAATAATAATAAT
>JAPMOB010245361.1:0-21021 GCA_029875015.1 Lepomis gibbosus
CCATTTTTTCTTATTACCGTAAGCACGAAGGGGAAAAAGGACAAAATAGTACTTACTAATGGACTAAAAATGTCCCAAACTCCCTACCCTTTCACTCCCCAACAGCCAGAAAAACCTCTCACCAAATGTGTTCTCAGTCTCACCGTTGAGGACTACATTTAGTCAATCATATGGTGCCCTATAAGGAATGGATTTCGGGACATCTTGTGAGACTGGGTGAAATGTGAGTTAATGATGAGAGAGTCGGTGGTTGAGTGAAGAAGCCAGGCAGAGTAGGTAGTTAAAGAGCAGAACAGTGCCTTAGGGGTACTCAGTGTATCCGGACTCACACTGGGAAAAGTGTATTTATCAACTTAATAGCAGGTGTCTGATTGAACATGACTATGATTACAGTAAGTTGTTCCTTCTTTGGGCTCCTCTTCCTCCTCCCCTTCTCACCGCTCCCTCCTGTTTTCCACCTCGTCATCCTCTACCTTCTTTTCAAAGCTGCAGGAAGACGGTATGGTTGGCATTATCATTGTCAACACTAAGTGATTTAATTATTTGACATCAGCATAATATATTAAAGGCACAGATCATTTATAATTCAGTTTACGAGGCATGTCAACAGCCTGTGTGTGCAGCAGTGTTCTCAGAACTTCCTCACTGCTGCCCTTTTTCTGTGTTTTTAATAATAACTTTTACGCTTCTTATTACAAAGTCTATAATATCTGATGAGACAAACAGTTCAAGTAACCCTGATCTGGACAAAACACTGGAATATCAGAAGCAGAAATGTTATTCTGAGAGAGAAACAAGTGAATAAACAAGAAGTGGAATCTGACTTGTGGAAGATGGGGAGTGTGAGCCATTTAGCTGATAAGGCAGGGAAGGCCCTTCAGGTGTCTCCTGCTCCACTGCTGTGTAAATGAGCTCCAATTAAACAGGCGGCCCCTAGCTCAGGGTCTCCCCACAGCCCTCCCCAGCCTCCTCCATCCCCTAAGCCTCCCCCAGCCCCTTGCTGCTCGCCGTAAGGCCCAACCCTCCCCATGGCTCCTGCAGCTGCTCGCTCACTCCCACTCTCTGTTTTTCACTCACACTGCGTGACCCAAAGGCCTGCTTAACTTGTGCGTGTATGCACAGTTGTCTGTCGATGTGTGCGCCTCTCTATGTACGTCTGTGTGTTTGCGAGCCCTGCAGCATTTCAGCTTATTGTCAACTCTCGATAAGTGACAGCATGGTGGAAATGCTGCATCCCAGTGTCTGGTTGATTTGTGTATATTGTAGTAATTGCTCTGCAACTGGAAACGTATCCTCTCTGTTGAAACTCAAATAAATTTGAAATAGAAAAATAAGGTTGTACTTTAATACTGATCCAAACTTTTTTTCTAGACCTTATAAACCTGTATGTTCCCAATTGTTGGAAGCGTCACCAAACACTGACCAAACACAACAGTAACAGTTTGCAAACATTGTCTGATTCCTCAGAAGGCCTTTGCCATGCAGCAACGGGGGTCTGAGAACAGCGGGTGATTTGGCCAATTAGATGAGGCGGTGATTTAGGTGGCCAGATTGGGAGTGTCACTGTTGGCTGCTGGCCAGGACACTGGGGTTGCCACCCCTGAACCTTGAAAAGTCATGCCATGAGTTCCTAAACGACCACAGCGAGGGGAAAGAAGGGAATGAACATTTGATGACCAGTGCTGCATTCATTTTAGCAAAATATTAGCTTCTTGGTCACAATGAAGCCTAAAGGATCTTCAAAATTGTCCAAAAATAGTGAGAAATGTCCATCACAATTTCCCAGAGCCAAAAGTGACATCTTCAGTTGATTTGTTTGTCTGACCAACAGTCCAAATCTCAAACATGTTGAATTTCAGTGATATTAAACTCAAAAAACATGAATATTCTCCCACTGTGAAAGGTGGAACCAGCTGATGTTTAGCAATTTTGCTTAATAAATGATTGTTTTGGCCCTACTGTTAATCTGACAAATGTAGAATTTAACCACTCTATTGTACAGTACATAGAAAAGACCAGTGGCCTGGAGTACATTCCCACAACTTCTCTTATTTTATCGTAGTGATGCAAAATCTGTCTGCGTTTTGTATGAAAAGTGGTGTTGTTTACAGTGGATGAGTCAGAGCTAGCTTTGTGTGTAACAGATCGCTCCTTACCTCCTACTGTACGAGGAAAGCACAATTACCTGTTCACGTGGAGGCATACAGGCCCTGTCAGCAGCACCTCGTGCATAATACATACCTGACATTCTGCTAACGTTACCTGCCACATGTAACCAGTCACACTTTAAAAGGTGTTTGTCTCCTCCCCCGCCACTCCAAATGCTAGATATTTAAAATTAATGGCTGTGATTAAGATACTTTAAAACCCGCAAATGGTATATTTAAATATTAAGTCACATGTAATTAAGCAGGGAGAAATATTCATTCCCGTTGTTAGGGCAATTACAACAATTTCCATCAAGGGATTTCTCAGCTTGACTTTTGTTCTAAGCAATAGTGATTAACATTACGGTTAATTGAAGTCATTTTCCAAGACTGGGGGTATTTCTTATTCCCTGGCCTTAGAAAAGAGGAAGCTGGACACAGTGGACGCAGCAGGCCTGGTGTAGAGTCTTAAGGACATGATTTTCTCCTCTCTGGTTCCTTCCTGTGAGCATATTTAACCATGTGTAGGGGGGTCGTCTCCAGGTGGCTGAGGAGGTCAGCCTCCCCTGTGGGAGCGGTGAATCAGTGGACAGTCGGAGATGAGGGCCCAGTGGGGAAACACCACTCAGGGTTTGCAGTCATTTCCTTACATCACTCTGGGGAAAGAAATAAGGGATTTGATGGTGTGATGTCCACCTTGTAGGGTGATAACAACCTTGTTATAACACACTCTGTAATCTTTTTCTCCTCATCAGACAATCACATTCAAACAATATCAATAATTAAGCTATTAACTGGGTGGTAGGTAAAAATGGCCACTTATTATAATGGTTCTAATAAGATCCCCTACAATCAAATATGTGTTTCCCTTATTGTCACTTCACTTGGGTTTTTGACCTTCACGGTGGAGAATGACAATGACGTATTCAGAAGTGAAGAAGCCTCTTGGGTGAGAGGTGAAAAGACCAGTTGCCCTTGATTTTTAGAAGGTTTTAGAATGACTGGGACGACTGAGAATCTTCGCAGATAACGAGAAGGATATAGGTGCAGAATTTGACACTAGATGGCTGTTTTCACATTCATCTGCGGAAGGCGGGAAGGTTTCTCACCTTTAATCTGAGTTTAAGATATGGTGTTGTGATATCACAACTAGTTTGGAGGCCAATCATAGACCTGTATGTAACACAGGTGTAATGTGGAAATGTAAAGCTCCAGTGCACAAACAGTGAGAATGGACTTTTCAGTGAATGTAGTTGTGGAGGGAGGATGAGCAGATGTTTTATAACACGTTCATTTATAGAAAAATCATATTAGACACAAATTGTCAGTCCAGGTAGAGTACTTTTAAATGCTCTTTGTCTAGATTGTCAAATCTATGAGCAGGATTGCATCAGCCCAGAATGCTACTTTTTTTATTTCACAAAAAGTTTCCCCACTGCCTCATGTGGTATTAATAACTGACAATGCTGAGATTAAGTTGGTAATGGTGATGTGGTTGAGTAAATCATATAAAGTTACTAAGGCTGACATTGCCAGTCAAACTGACAAACTTAGATTGAGTTTCTTATGTGACAAGTTCTCCATTGTTTGTCATTTGCCAAAATTGACATGTCATTACTCTAAATGTGTTTACATGATGATGTGCCTCGATTTCAGCTAATTGCTCTTGTATACAAAGCATGCAGTCAAATGGTGGTCCCTCTGTTAACATGCTCAAATCAAGACATAATTGTCCCCCAGCACTCGCGCCAGGCACTACAACTCCATTTCCAAATCTGTCTTGGTGTAAGTAATACGCCTGCATACTGTCATGAGTGACACGGGCCTCTTCTCTGCTGCACCATGACCCGTTTTAAAGATCAACGCTGGCCCGTGAGCATGCACCCAGCAGTTGTCCTCCCTCTGAATGTTATTACAGAGGGAAGCAAGGTCAGATTGCAACGTTGATGATACATGCGAAGCACTTTTGAAATAAGAAAGTCCTCTTTCTTTTTTTGCTGCTGCGTCGCATATTGACCTTGGCATTTCTGACAATAGCATCCATCACACACATGAAACCTTTCCAACAGGCAACACTGGTCTGCTGAGCAGCCAAGTGAATCAGATTAAGGAATAACACCAGTAGATGGATGCCTGACGTCAAAGCGGCAGAGGGATCAACCTCCCGGTTCCTCATGCATTCCACTTCCTCTGCACGCCCCCTGCGCTGCCTGGCTAGGTTATGTTTCTCCGATTTTGACACAAATGATTAACGGCCACAGGATTACTGTGTTTTTGATCGATACTACATCACTATGGTGGTAATTAATTCAGTGGAGTATTGAGAGGTTGTCAATTGAATCATCTGCCGACCAGGGTCAATCAGTTTGGGAAAAGTAAAAGTTCTGTTAGAGTAAAGTCTCAATTACTCACGTATAATTGAATCACTCCCTTCATGCTTAATCTTTGTTTTTTGTTCAACATTATTTTTATTACAAGTTAGTACAATTTACTATAATATGAAAAACCTGCCTTGTAATAAAGTGAAACTCAATACCTTTATGAGCTTTCCAGCTAATCACTGCAGGACATCCCTTATAGGACTAATGAAATACCCGTTCACTGCACAGCCCTTGTTTGCAGACATCGTATGTCTGGTTTCAATCTTCCCAAACTATTAATGGTTGTATTATTGCAAAATAAATATTTTAAAGAAATAAATGAAAAATGAATTCATTCCTCGTGGATCCCAAAGCAAGAATTTTATCCCAAAATTACAATAGGTGAGACACAAAATATCCTACAGCACCCGTATAAGAGAAAAGATGAATGCTATGTGATTCTTTTCTTAGACTAAAACATCCCCAATAAAATCAACCTATGAAAAAAATACACACAAATAGTTTCAGTTTTAATGAGACTTTCTGGCTAATTTGTTTAAAGGGATACTATTAAAACATTTTACTATCAAGACTGTTGTTCTTAGCAAAAGAGTCAACATTTTATCAGCTGTTTAAAAAATACTTTAGTGACACAATTTTTACTGATTATATAATGAATGAGAAAAACATTCAGTTAATGCTGGAGTTTCAGAGAGAAATACAGACTACAACACCGCCAAAGCTTTGTACAGGGTGCCAGCATGGAAAAAGACATTAACACGGTGCACGTGTGGATGTGCATGTGTGCATGTAGGTGTGTGCCTGTGCACGTGTAAGTGTGTGTTTCAGAGAAGGGCTGCACTGAAGTGCTCAGCTGGGAGCATCCAGTCAGTGACCCCTGTCTTTCCAACTGTGTGGAGAGAACTCTTCAGTGTGCGTGAGTGTGTATGTGTGTGTGTGTTTGCAGGACAGAAAGAGAAAGACAAAGAGAGAGTGGGGTAGAAGTACAGCACAAAGAACAGAGGAGCATTGTGCGCTGCTGAGCCTCCTCAGGGCTACTTGGAGCACGTTGTCCTCATGCTGTGGCTCACGTAGCACGGCCCAAGAAGAAGTCCTGAACCGCACTGGCCTTTGCACTTTGCACTGACACAGACTCACGCGGTGCAAGGTGGCCGCCTCGCTGTATCTGTCCGGCCAGGCCAGGTTCAACACGCTCCCTACGTTGTGGGGAAACAGCACACATGCTGTATGCATGGAGTTGTTTCTCATTTAATATTCAATACTGATGCACTGTCCTCAGCACATTTATCTTCAGAGGATTTTTTTTCAGCACAGATATAGAACATTTTATAATATATAAATTCAAAACTGATAACTAATACTAAGTTCTTACAATGTTTGCTAAATTTTAGAAAATCAATTGTATTAAAATGTGTAAATGACACCCTAAAAATAAAGAACACAAAATGTAAAAAACACTTTTTTAAATTAAACATTTAATTTAAAATTACCTTACTCTTATACATTTTTTTTTCAAATTGCACAGCAGATGTAAACAGAATATATGTCAAATGTTATTAATTAAAACATAAGCATCTGCGGTCCTTGATTGATTTATCTAGAAAACAATTTAGACATAATTTAGAGCCTGACTGAATATCTTTTTATTTTCTATAAAAAAGTATAGGCCTAAATCAGAGAATAATATAATAATATATAGAAAGAAAGAAATTGTTGTTAAGAAAAGAAAAGGCTAAATATCCATAAAACTTTTAGAAACCATACGTCATCAGTAAACCTTTGTTCACACTGCAAGATCATGTGCCAATGCAACTAAGTTGAAGATTTCAGAGGAATAAATAAATAGTTTCTGCCCTCCTAAATTTGTCAGACATCTACAAGGGTTCTGGAAATAAAAAGGAGAGACTTTTTTGCATAACAAATTTCTCCCTCCTCTGCTGTTACAACCAAAATTTGAAAAATAAAAACATCTCCTATTTTTCCTTTTACCAGTCTCAGCGTGATGGTGTTTTCCACAATCAAGTTTTACGGTGTGCCAGCAGGACAGCATGTCCACAGGGACTCTCTGGAGAAAGAGGTGAGTACCAGGTGCTGCGAACTCTCTCATGCTATTACCACCACACTGTCATGGCTTTCAGTCCCATTTTACCTTGCATACGCCCTCCCCCCCAAACCCGCAAGACAACAGGATGGCACCACAACAGCTGCATGTTCTGCAGCTTTGTCCATTTACAGCGTATTTCATAGTCTTCATGGATTGTTTTCCCCCTTTAGTTTTGTGAAATGGAGACTGCCTTGTAGCGCAAAAAATGGAGGACTCATTTTGTGTAGGCAACACAACTAAAATGGAGTGGGTGGTTTAATTTTTTGGAGGGGGAGGAAAAGGCAGCAGTGTAGGGTTGCAATGCACTGAAACAACATTCTCCTCAAACATGGACTTGGAGCACCCTCTACCCATCACAAGTCAAAATGCAAGCTTACTCCAGAGTCCTCCCATTACTACGTCTGTAATTGTCTGGGAGCCAGGCCTTGCTCCTGCTCCCCAGAATTTTAACAGAAACCATGAGAGGGGAGGCTTCTTTAAAGGCTCCATCAACTGTGACCAACCGCCGTCAGCAGTAACCCATGTTATACAGGCCGCAGTTATGACACCCTCAAAGGGCTGCCCCCAAGGAGGCAGGCGACAGGGAGGGGGGTACAAGGGGAACAGGGCCTCAGAAGTTTCCCACCTTCTCTTGAACCACAGCCGCACACCCTCGGCAGGAGGTGGACAGGGCCAGCTTTGAAAAATAACACCTTTGTGATCCCCAGTGTTTGGGGATGGACCGTGGTCTGCAGATGGCTCCGGATACTCTCTCCATGGATGGATGGGAAAGACAGAGAGAAACGAGAGAGCAGACTAAGCTCTTTTTCACCCATTTTGTTCTTGGGGAAAAATGTTTTTCAGAAGTCTGAGGATTGTAAAGTGTCCACTGAATATAATTTCTAAATATTATCTCATCTTGCCAGCTATTTTATTTTATTCTAACAATGCAGTTTCAAGTTTGTGCACCTAGAGACTGAAGATCATATGCTTTAACGGAAGGTAGCAAACATAATTGTCCATGCTCAATAATGCTCAAGACATGTGCAAATACAGTACAGAAAAACTGGCACACGTAGATGCGTACAAAGTAAGTTGTTTTACGGTAGCGTCTCCTCCAACAAAGTCATGATGATGAATATGGGCTCCAATTAAGTTATACAAAAAGCCGCCATAATTCTGAAAGTTCACACGTGTCCTCCATGTGGCTAGCTAATGGGCGTGAGTGCAAAACTAAGAAATAGACGTAGGGATGGGGAGCCAACAGAGTTCTGTACAGGGGGGAATAAATTATTACAGGCCCGGCAATGGTGACAGCGTTTTCCCCTCCGTCTGGGGGAAGAAAACAGTGCAATGAACTTTTAACCCCAGATTCAGAAATCACTTTTAGCTGCAGTTGACAGTCAGTAACCGGCACTTGACAGCGAGCTCACGAAGGCTGGTGACACTTTCCTGCGGCTCAGCGGGATCCTCGAATGATCCAGCCCTCTGTAAAGGTGATCGGCTGTTGTGCTGTTTTTCTTTTCCTCCTATTGGGTCCCACTATGGAATCGAGCAGGTTTGATTCCATTTCCACCTCATTTACATCTTTCCCTCTTTCTTGTTCGGTTGCTAGCATCATATACTTCAAATAGTTCAAAGGCAAACGTCACAGTATGAACATCCTCTTTCTGGTAACCAGTTAAGACCCAATAATAAATATGAAAGCAAAATAGCCAAACTTATTTTCATAGTATCACTTCTTTTAAAGTTTATTCACATGGGCTTTGTCGTGCCAGGTTTTCTTGATGATTTTGCTACAGTTTTCATATAGCAACTCAGCTTACAAAGTCAGCGTGAGTGCCAGTCTGGGAGCGCAGTGCAGAAGACAGTGCCTTGTGAAGGCTTGTGTTGCCTCCAAACAGCTGTGGTGCCTCTTTTGTGTTATTTGGAGGGCCTGTTGCCCCTGCTCTATTCAGGGCTTTCACACCAGTCTCACTCACTTCTCACTCCCTGGGTTCCTCCTCACAGGTCATAAATTAAGCGGAGGGAGGGGAGGCTCGAGATCAGAGAAAAAAGATCAGTCAGGACCTCATTTCAGTTCGTTTGTGTGATATAACAGCGCCTAAAGAGTCAAAGTTTGATAAGCAATAGTAAGATGCAGACCTGCTGCTTGGTGGGCAACTCTCTGATGTAAAGACAAGTCTGTGGATGTGCGAGTTAAGACAGAGCATTTTGGGTTTATCCACTTGGGGCCACACTGCTGTTGACACTATATGTTATTTTAATGAGTGTTGCGGCATAGTGGTTAATGTGGCCACAGCTCATGGCTCAGAGGTGCTGCAAGGCTGTGCATGTGTATGGGTCTGTGTGTGCATGAGAGAGACAGAGAGTCAGTGGGGGGTGGGGGGTGGGGGTCACAATATGGTTATGGTGACAAGCACTGGGATAATTCATACCGCCTCTCCTGTCAAAACAAAGACTACTTGAAGTGAATGAGGCCTGTAGCGATGTACTTTATGGTAACAGCCAAAAGCTTTTGGTGCTGCAGATTTTCATTTTCCTTCACGTGTTCAGATGGACTCATTCTCAATTTCACTATTCAGATTTTTTTTTATATAAATGCATCATGATGGACATATTGTATTCAGTAAGGTTGCCATACTCAAACCAGCAGTGCACACTGCGACAATGACTTAATGACATGAATAGGGGAAATATTGCACAGTTCAGTGGCTTGTATTGCGAGCTATTATCCCTTTGTGAAACATAAAGATCAAAATTATGAAATATCAGGCGACACATGTGGGATCTATTCAGCGGTATCACAAAACTCCCATTGAAAAACGGTTAAATGGCTTTGCATGAGGCTGTGTACAGAACCATATGGACGCCTCCACATCTCCTCATTTCATAC
This sequence comes from Lepomis gibbosus, assembly GCA_029875015.1. NCBI lineage: Eukaryota > Metazoa > Chordata > Actinopteri > Centrarchiformes > Centrarchidae > Lepomis > Lepomis gibbosus. The sequence goes on from JAPMOB010245361.1 coordinate 9,508, forward strand.
ATGTTTCTTTTGACATCAATAATGCCTCGGTATCCAGTGGCGTTTGGAACGCATCCAAAACAATTATAAAGTTGCCGTGGAAACTGAGGTCCTGTGCCAGGGTGAGGCATACTGTCTCCGCTCAGATAACCGCATGGAAAGTCACAGCAAACAAAGCACTTGACAGGGGTGCAGAAATGGGAGGAATAAAAAAGAGGGAGGGAGGTGAGGGATGGGAAGAGGTGAAGAGACAGAGACAGAATAACAAATGTGGTGAATGTGGCAAATTCGGACATCCACAGATGAAACACACATGCGACAGATTTGCAATTTTCGTGTATGTGAGTGTGATTTATGGAAGTACTGCATTAGAAACCCCTTTTAATGTGGACATTCATAAGACCTATTCTCCAAACATCATTAGAAAAAGTCAGATTCAGGCTGTGAATCAGTGTTAAGTTAAGGTTCAGTGAAGGGCTAAGTTCAGGCAGGTACACTAACATTATGTGTGTGTATGTGTTTGTGTGTACATGAATGAACATTATCACAGCGAACTTACACACAACCCCTCCGTGACACGTGCAATTGTGTGTAGAACATTGGGATTGGTGTAATGTATTGTAACCTTATGCTAACCTAATGAACAAGAGGATGAAAGCGGTGTAATGGAGGCATTTTTACATTCATCTTTAGGCTCCTCATTATGCGCCGAACATGACAACCTCGTTAGGAGTGCACGAAAGATTACCCATGCGGGTAAAGAGCACCACCTTCATGCAAAAAAAACCCCAAAAGAAAACAACAAAAAATACCCCCACAAACACACAGAAAAACTGTTAAACAGGTAGAAATGTAGAGAGCCTATACAGTTGATGCACACACACACAAACATGCAAACCCCCGGTGGGAGTAACTGGGCTCTTGGAGTCAGAAAGACAATCTGACTGGCTTTCAAAGACCCCTGACTGTCCGGTCTGTTTATTCAGATGGGAGCATAGAACGCCACCATTTCAAAGCCATTGCATTACTTTGTTTTGATCTCACTGATGAAGAACATAAGTTCTAGTCTTCTTCTTGGGCAGCTGGGGTGACAAAACAGGCCCTTGATGCTACCAACACTTCAGTTTTATTTCACAAGTGATGCAGTGTCTTTTAAAGCTTAATTCCACGTCCACCCTAAAAATGTTAAAATATATTGCTAATGTAAAATATATAAGCAAATATTTATGCCTTCGTGTATTACATTTGTTTATTTGTACAGCAGAAAACACCCTACTTATTGTGTATGCAGTGTTTTGTAGGCTATGTCAGGTCACCATAGGCAATTACTGTAACATGAATCAATTAAAACATGTTTTTAGTTGTCTGCACCTGAAGTGTCAGCAGATCTGTGTGCGAGTCATCATTTGTTCTCATTAGTGTTTCTTGGAGAAATCAGTAGCGCTTGAGGAAATCAGGTAATTTGTATTCGCAAATAAGGATACTCGACCCAACAACGTCACGTCATTTGTAACAGAGTAGTAAGCGTATTTGTGTGTGTGTACTGTGCGTGTGTACTGTGTGTATATCAATGTGTTTATTTGTGACTGTTTTGTTTTAAAATGAAAAAGGCAAATCCTGCATTAGTCACAGTAATGGCCAGGAGGCCGAGCATCATTAGTTCAACACTGCTCTCCAGTGGACACAAAGTATAATAACATTAAGTTCAAGTGCACATCAGTTTGTGTACAGATTTTTGTCTTTAATATGTAACATTATGTGTGTGTATATGTTTGTATTAATGACAGAATAAGCAATCTCCAGCCTGAACTGTAGTTCAGTTCAGTGTGCTTTATTGGCATGAATGTTTAATTTAAACAATGTCGCCAAAGCCATTTCAAAATCAAAAGTTTACATTTTAATAAGATTAAGCAGAATTAGAAGTAAATAACAAGATTAATCCAATCAAAAACCATTCAATTAAGCAGATATAGGTTACAAAAACAAAAAATAACAAATAGATAGATACAACATAAACTACAAATAAAAGTTAGATTTTACCTGCCATGCAAGGTTGCATGCATTTCAGTTTTCTCACATGAGCATCTTTGCTAGACCATCAAGTCAGAGCTCTTGTAACATTTTTAACATGTGATAAAGAACACGTGTGATCAAGAAGTGTTTTTTGGACCTTTCACATTTCACACATGAATTTCACAGGTGCCTTTCCTTCGGAAAGGATTTGCTTTTCTCTTTCTCTTTATTACCGTTGACACTGAACTTATTAGACACTGCCAGTTCAAAATAGTGAGGCAGCTAAAAAGGTTTTTAAATGGATAGAGCAGCCTGGTTAAACACTGAAACAATAATCTGAGATTATTAATGACAGAATAAGCAATCTCCAGCCAAAAACACAATACAAGGTGACTCGCTTCAAGAAAGAGTCACTTGTTAGAAAATGCCATCCAAGCTTGAAGGTTTCTAATATGGCTGCCAGAAGGTTACAAAGAAGGTGTCTGAAAGTCCTCTGTACATTGTACCTACTGCCGCCCTTCTAACAATAAACTGAGCACAAAAACTAACAAGATAAGAATGAAGCTCACACTTTGTATCACCTTCCCATCTTTTCTCCCAGGACACCACACCAACAGCAGCTCCCTTTAAGTAGCCTTGCCTGAATTCTCCCCCAAAGTTACGTCAGAAGGACTCCAGTTGTTTTTTAAATGTTCTGATGAGTGCAACCTTTATCTGTGCACAAGCATGCCCAGAGAACTTTTACCTTCTTGTCTCTGTTGCTTGTGCATGCAGCTGAGCAACGCAGACTACAGCTTTGTGGTTACAGCTGTTAGCAATTATTCTCCCACTGCATTGTAGCGACAGCGCAACTATAGTGTCTCTGCAATTTGTAATTTTCTAGAATACAGCAGATGTAACACAATCATTGCTTCACATCTGATAATAGAAATATAACCTTAACAGAAGAGCAATGCTGTTCTTAAAGGAAAGCATTTTTTCAGTCTTACATACATTACATTGCTTTTATTTACAAATGTGTGTTTATATGAATTTTAGGTGAAGTTTGTCAATGCCACATGTTCTGTAATAATCGGCACAGACTCATATTCTGACTGTAAGGATGGGTTATAGGGGTATATACAGGGATATTTAGACTTAAAAGCATTTCAGTAGGCTTTTGAAGCCTGTTTAAATTCTCTTTCCATGCTAATAATATTCATGTGCATGCAACAAGGAATTATTCAAGACGCTGTACCCCACATTTAAACACATCAGTATGCTAATTACACTACAGCTGAGAGTTGCCTACACTGGGTGAGCTATGTTGTGCAGCTATGCAGCTTAAGGCGATGTTTACTGAGCTATAACATCCTGGTTACAAATATCTACTGGCCACCATTAAACATACTGGGATGCTAACATGCAATGTATTAATGTTTACTTGGTCTTATTGTAAGAGATCATCTCTTCCAGTCCGCTCAGCGTTCTCCTTGTAAAGTAGCAACAGCATCTTTAAAAACAACAAATTATCATTTCAGTCTTCTATTTTCTACATGGTCGTACTGTAGAACACAATAAAAACCTCTGGTCTGATCAATATTTGTCACTCATTTGCCCATATATGTTAAATTTTAGTAGGCCAACTGAAAATAACAATACATACATTAGAAAATATGCAAAACTATCTTATACATAACACACAAATAACATAAAACTCCTCTCATAGCTCAATCACAGTTTTTTAAAAGTGGTTTCTTATGTACCTGGAGAAAAATAAGTCCCCTCCAAAACCGTGGCTTAATGGATTCACCAATCCACTACACTACAATATAGGAAGGTATGGAAACTGATCTTCAGTTTGGGGTCCATGTTACACAGTATATATTCTTAAGTAGCAAATAAGGAATTCCCAACAATAGACATACAGCAACCCTGCTATGTGAAATAAAATACAGTATATGATGTAGATGTTTTTTTTGTAAAAATATCCCATTGTGTTGTGCATGGAATATGAGATGATGTAATACTCTTTTCACTCAGCTGCACGTGTCTGTGTTTTTGGTGACGTCTAGAGGACGGAAAATATTAAATCTGTTAATTTATCATATCTATAAATATTTCTGAAAAATGCCCAAAAACGTGTTTTAAAAGCTGCAAAATTAACAAACCCTTATCCTGCATGCTTTCTATCTTGCAGGCTGTTTAAATGTGCAAATTGCCACCTACTGATAGTCTGACATGTTCTATCATATGTTGTTCTAGTGAGTTCTACTCCGTTCTGTTGAGCTCACTTCTACACTCCCGTCTTGTCATTGGCGCACGAGAGTGGGAAGTACGATGACGTCGACCAGTGAGATTAGAGGTTTATTCCGTAGGCTCGGTTCCGGAGTGGCCTGTTATTGTTTTAAGTAGCAGGGGAAATAACGGTGAGTAATTGTGGTTCCGACAGAATAGTTGTCTGTTTTGTGGCTAATGTAAACGGTATAAGGTGTGTGTGGACGATAGCAAGTCGCTTTTAACAAGTCGCCCGCTCCTGTGAATGTAAAAGTGGGCTGATCAAACCTCGGCGCGCGCTCTCTTTGCCAGCTCACGAAACATTCATAGGCAGAAAAGATCACACTTATAACATAATTGGTCACAGAGATCGCCACTGAAGGGGCCTACATGTTGGACATGGCTTTAGGCATGGTACGTGTAAAGAAACGGAGTTAACAGTATGGATGGGGGGGGGGGGGCAGCAACCCCCTAAAATTAGACATAATAAAATCAGTTAAACATAGGCTATAATGACTTATTAATATATATATGCGTAGTGCACTAGTATTTGTCGTATAAGATGTTTGATTCTGTTTGTTTTTAACCGTTGTATGTCATTAATTGTAGCCTATTACATTATAATATTGAAACAACCTCATGTCCAATTCCGATTAAAGCAATACAGGTTGGATTTATCACACCCGAACACATTGAAGTGTTTTAAGGAGTTTGGAGGGTCTCACTGAATGAAAGACATCAGGGCACAGGGTCAGACAACCCAAATAGTCCAATCCAGCCAGCGACAGCTAGAGTAGGCCTACATTATATTAGTTATAGCCTAGTAATTTATTCTACTGCAGACTACACGACTTTCGACGTCGGCAGATCCATTAGTAACAGGATGTGTGGGGGGATGTGTGCCGTGGTGGTGGCGGTGAGAGGGTGGATAATGCATGTGGTTAGAAGTGGAGACAAGACATACAAACACTTATCATTTGATCATAAAAGCCTGGTGTAACTTCTTGCTGTCCGTTTATGAACACATGAACACGATAGCAGGGAGGGCAAGGGGGCTCCAGGCTGTCCTGTTGCCTTAACAAGACAGCAGACAGGGAAAGAAATCCTATACCACTGTCCACCTGCCGCGATTCATCTCCATTTGTTCATGAATGTCACGTAAGTAAGCACAAGATGGCGCTATATCTCACTTAAACATCCCATTTATCAACAGGTCTCTCTCCAGTCCAACAAAATGAACATGTATGCTGTGCCCAATCCGGAAATACCAGGCTGTCCACCAGGATTAGAATACCTGACTCAGGTAAGAAATACAACTATTTAAATTGTAGTTTTAAATAAGTTATATATGTTAGCGCCACTTTGTCAGGGCAGAGGAAATGAGCAAGAATCACCGTCCGTAAATATGTGACATCCACACGCTTAGGATACAATATCACCAAGTAGTCCCGTGAAGAAGCAGGTAGCCTATACTATAAAAATGTATCCGCCCCCGCCATCCATCTTCTAGATTAGATTGCTTTATTAGCCACGCGACAATGCCGGTTGAATTTGTTTTCGGTACAGTATGTTAAACTCTGCATCAGGTTTATACACCACAAACAACTACACTTCACAACATGTAACAATACAGAATACAGTTGGTAAATCAGCATGCTATAGTGTATGAGAATGCAACTAAACTAAATAGAAGAGTTCAGAGTCCTGATGGCAAAAAGCTGTTAGTGAAGTGTTTGGTCTTGGTGGAGAGTGACCTGTAGCGCCTCCCTGAGGGAAGGAGGGAGAAGAGGTGGTGAACAGGATGTGAGTGGTGGGAGATGATTTTCTTTGCTCGCTTTACAGTCCGATATGTATAGAGTGAATCAACTGAGGGCAGTGGTTTTCCTATGATCTTAGATGCTTTGTTGACAGTCCGCTGTAGGTTTTTCTTTTTTTGGCTGTGTCTCTGTGGGTTACAACTTAAGTCACTATGAAATGATGATTTATTTATCGCTGCCTTTAATTTTCTTTTATAAACTTTCCTAACATATTTCATCAAACTAGTTTTAAAATATATTTTTTTTAATAGTTCACACCCTAAATGATAAAATAGATTATAGAGATGTTAAAATGCACTAATGCTACAAAAAACAGGCCTTTTTCTCGGAAGACATTTCGACACATCAAATTAATGATGACTGAATTGCATTAAGCTGCTTTAGTTTCAGGGTCCTGCTAGTGTGCATGCTGGCTCACTGGGACACTTAAATAGAACAGAGCCACGATTACGGTTATTAAATAACGCCTTTGCTTTTGCTACTACGACAGGTCAGTGTCAAGTGTAAAAAAAGGGTCCACTGGAAAGGGAGTTTCTGATTAGTCAATGTTGCTGTTGTCACCGTTCCACCAGCCCTCACTCCTGCTGATGGAAGGCACAGAAACTGCATTTTCCAAACAATTTCTCTGTTGGAGATGCATTTATACACATCAGTGGTGAACATAATGCACACAGAAAAATAATATACAGGCACACTGAAAAAAAGAAGGGACTTCACTGCACATGTTTATAACCTGCACTACACCACTGGACTGGATTTTAACAGCTCAGTGGTCATACCGTCTTTTACTGGCAAGATGCAAAAACCCTCCAACTTACTCAGCTGTACTGCTGTATTTAAAAAACAACAATGCGCACATTTGAAACTAGCGTATGTGGTTATCTGGTTTTCTAGGTGGATCAGCTGCTCGTCAAACAGAAAGTTGAGCTTGTTGAAGGTAAAGTATGAAAACGTGCATTGACTTATGAGAAAATATATAATTCATGCTGCTAGGTCTGTTGAGTAGAGATGGGCTTTTGCAGGGTTTGTTTAGCAATGACATCTTTATACGTGTTGTCCATCCATGCAGCCCTTGTTGGTTTCGAAAGCAACAACAAGTATGAAGTTCGTAACGCCATGGGCCAGAATGTGTTTTACGCTGTTGAGGAGAACGACTGCCTGAGTCGACAGTGTTGCGGCCCCATGCGCTCCTTCACCATCCATGTTCTCGACAATTTCGGACAAGAGGTCATCACAGTCACCAGGCCACTGAAGTGCATGTCTTGCTGCTTCCCTTGTTGTTTACAGGAGGTGAGTGAAACCACTTTCACACATGCTCACTTGTCATATTGACACTCTGTCATATTTGATGTATGTTCACAACAATACACACAATTTCTTGTGAGGATATGACTACAAATCACACTCCGTTCTCCCACAATCCCACACAGCTGGAGGTGCAGTCTCCCCCTGGTAACACGGTGGGATATGTTTCGCAACAGTGGCACCCGTTCTCCCCGAAATTCATCGTGGCCAACGAACACAATGAGCCTGTACTGAAGATTCACGGGCCCTTCTGTGGGTGGAGCTGCCTTCCAGATGTTGACTTTGAGGTGGGTTAATCTCAGAAATCCACTAGGTTTCTGAAAACATAACATGACACGGTAACATTCTCGCCCTCTGGACATTTTTTTTGTAAGGGATCCTCCTCGTGCTCTGAAGCAGGAAATATGTTTCCAATCAGAGTGGGCTGTAGCTTGGATGAAGCCATCGCACAGGGCATGCTCTTGTGTGATACAGTGTGGCCATTGTTCCACAGCTCAGCTGGTTTTATTAGATTGAGCTGTGAAGGGGATTTGGGTCAGTGATAGAGACCTTTTACCAGACCCAGAGGAGGGGTAACTGAAGCATGACATTAGCATCCCTGTTCCTCTCTAGCTGCTTTGAAGTCATTACTGTGATACAAAACTCAAGTTACTGTGGCAGTGTGCGAAAAGCTGAAATTGGATGGGATGATGAACTGTTCCATCATCTCTCTCCAACAAAACCAAACAAAAAAGTGTAGGGATTGATCTGTATCCTAACGCAACACATGTCAGCATTTACTATCCCCTTCTAACTCTGCAGATTTTGACAATGGATGAAATCAGTAAGATTGGGAAAATCAGTAAGCAGTGGACAGGACTTCTACGGGAAGCATTCACAGACTCGGACAACTTTGGTATCCAGTTCCCCATGGACCTGGATGTGAGAATGAAGGCTGTGATGATCGGTGCATGTTTTCTCATCGTAAGTAAAGGAATAAGAATTTTTTTGTGTCTTAAGTTGGTAAACGGCAAAAAGTAAAGTAAAAAAGTAAGTAAAAAGTAACATGGTTACTTGTAAAGTTACAGTATCTCACAAAAGTGAATACACCCCTCATATTTTTGATTTGATTAGATCTTTTCATGTAACAACGCTGAAGTAATGACACTTTGCTACAATGTAAAATAGTGTGTGTACAGCTTATATAACAGTGTAAATTTGCTGTCCCCTCAAAATAACACACATGTCTAAACTGCTGGTAACACAAGTTAGTACACCCCTTAGTGAAAATGTCCAATTAAGGCCCAATTAGCCATTTCCCCTCCCCAATGTCACGTGACTCGTTAGTGTTACAAAGACTCAGGTGTGAATGGGGAGCAGGTGTGTTAAATTTTCGCTCTCACACTCCCTCATACTGGTCACTGCAAGTTCAACATGGCACCTCATGATAAAGAACTCACTGAGGATCTGAAAAAAAGAATGGCTGCTCTGCATAAAGATGGCCGAGGTTCAATAGGACAGGTTCCACTCAGAACGGGCCTTGCCATGGTCGACCAAAGAAGTTTAGTGCCCATGCTCCGCATCATATCCAGAGGTTTTCTTTGAGAAATAGACATATGAGTGCTGCCAGCATTGCTGCAGAGGATGAAGTGTTTGGGGTCGTCCCAGAAGAAAGCCTCTTGTAAAGATGATGCACAACAAAGCCCACAAACAGTTTGCTGAAAAAAAAGCAGACCAAGGACATGGATTACTAGAACCATGTCCTGTGGTCTGATGAGACCAAGACAAACTTATTTGATTCAGATGGTGTCAAGCGTGTGTGGCGCCGACAAGGTGAGAAGTACAAACAGTCAAGCATGGTGGTGGGAGTGTCATAGTCTGGGACTGCATGAGTGCTACCGGCACTGGGGAGCTACATTTCATTGAGGAAACCATGAATGCCAACATGTACTGTTACTGAAGCAGAGCGCGATCCCCTACCTTCAGGGATTGGGCTGCAGGGCAGTATTTCAACATGATATCAACCCTAAACACACCTCCAAGACAACCACGTCCTTGCTAAAGAAGCTGAGGGTGAAGGTGATGGACTGGCCAAGCATGTCTCCAGACCTAAACCCTATTGTGCATCTGTGGGGCATTTCGAACGGAAGGTGGAGCACAAGGTCTCTACCATCCACCAGCTCTGTGGCTCTGAAGCTCTGGTGAGCTCCATGCCCAAGAGAGTTAAGACAGTGCTGGAAAATAATGATAGCCAGACAAAATATTGACACTTTAGGCCAAATTTGGACAGTTTCACTTAAGAGTGTACTCACTTTTGTTGCCAGCAGTTTAGACATTAATGGCTGTGTGATGTGTTATTTTAAGGGTTACACAAGCTGTACACTCACTACATTGTTACAAAGTGTAATTTCTTCAGTGTTGATATAAGCAAAATTTGAGGGTTGTATTCACTTTTGTGAGATACTGTAAATTCCAGTAAATTTCTTTATTAGGATTATCTGAGAGCAAACTAAGAATACTTAATGCCAATGTGTGTTACAGCTGTTATGGCTGTTACAGATGCAGTAGCCTCACATGACCCAGCTTTCATGGGGATATGTTTCTCTTTGCTGGTATGTGGAAATGTCATGTACCACTTAGCCTACATTTTGTGGGAAATGTGACCCACCCCGATCACCACAAATGCACAGCTTGTCAGAGCTACTTTCTGTAGTAGCACAAGTCACAATTGCTGTTTTCACAAATAATTTGGCAGTGACATATCAGTGAATAAATTCCACACATTGGATCATAGATTTTAAAAGCAGTTAGGTATCAGAAGGATAGTTTGGGTATTTTAAAACCTGGGCCCTGTTGTCACATATTTTGGTGTCAAGATGACTAGTAGGTACAAAACGTTTTGGAATCCCTGCAGTAGGTGGCTTCAGCCGGCAGCCACGAACCAGCTGCACTGGCAGCAGCTTATTACTTCAGGGCAATTGTGTCGATTAAAATTATGGCCACACAATTTTGCCACTGACAGTCTCAGACTGTTATACGAGGTGTCCACCGTCGTCTTCCTGCAACAGCTCGCCTCTCTAGAGATTTCAGGGCGAGACTTGTGTTTGTTACTTGTTAAAAACAAAGGGAGTCACCAGGAGTCACTCGTAGAGATCCTTTCCATGATGTTGCTTATAACAGTCTGAGCCTATCAGTGGCAAAAAGTAGCAATTTTTGTGGAATTAATTTTGACAGGCACAATTGCCTCAAACAAATATTTTGCAAGACAAGAAACAACACCAAAATACGTGACAGCAGGGCCCAGGTTTAAAACTACAAAAATAATCCTTTAAGTCTATGTCTTAATGCTTTTGCTCTGCTATGAACTCTTTCTTCTTATTCTTCTTTCTATACAGGATTTCATGTTCTTTGAGAGTACAAACTAGGAACCATACAGGACATCCATGTATGCATACAACATTCCTGGAAGAACAAGGCCATAAAGCCATAATGATCAGTCCCAAATGCTCTAACATAGAACAACCTTCAAATGCATAGTTAAAATAAATTACCAAATAGTACCTAAATGTTATGTGCATGAATAATGAAATAGAAGGTTTTTTTTAGTCTTAGCTGCTCAGGTTGGTTGTTTGAAAAACTTTACCAGGCTGTGAATGCACAGTGCGGTGTTTTTAGACAATGTTTGTGAGAAAGTTTTCATTTGTGTTTACATTCAGGTCGCAGAGCCTAAACCTTTAGTTACTACAACAACAACAACAAGAAAAAACGTGACTAGAAGGATAACAACCATATACATTAAATGAAAAGGGAACTCCATATACAGTACAGTTTGTCATTGTAGCTGGAATGCAAACAGTGTCAGCTAAATAGCACTAATTTGGTCATATTAATAGTCAAGATGTTAATTTATATAGGACACTATGCTTGTAGCTATATTGTGAGAGGGCTGAAGGACTCATGTAATGTAGTAGTCTGTAGTTCAGATATTCAGTGCTTTTATTTATTTATTTATATTTTGTCTGTTTAATAATGTCATCGCAGAGCAAAGTGTGTTAACTGCTTTGTTTGCGTGTCTGTGTGCTATGAGTGTACTTGTGTGTGTGCGTTTTAATTTAAACATAAACTATCACAGCATACAATAATATTTTCGATGCCATAATAATTC
>JAPMOB010245361.1:21043-56423 GCA_029875015.1 Lepomis gibbosus
GTCCCAGTATTGACCACATGAGGGAGCTAGCTTTTCATTTAAGAAAACCCAACACAGCCGACATGGACAAACGAAATTCCTGTTCATGGCATAGGTTTTTATTTAAATATTAGTGTCTGATGACATTGTATATTTTTGGACAAACTCAGGTTGATGCATGCTACTGTGTTAGTATATAGTGTTGGCTACTGTTGGCTTGGGAATGACACACCTGCACCTGATACTATAAAGATATCGAATCATATTATGGAGGAGGTGTTTGTACATTAAATCATTTACATATCCATACTTTGCATGCTTTTCCTGGTGTATCAACTTGAATTTTGATCCTTCTCACTTAGCACATTGTGCTATGACAGCTCCACATGTGTATAAAAATGCAAAAGTTAAATGCAAAACTTTCATCTCCATCTGTTGGCTATTGATACTGATTCTGTGCACCATGCTTCATGGTACAATACAAATATGATATAAGGAGTATATCAGTGTGTGAAGGGATGGTATGAAGTAAAGTATTGTAGCAGACAAAGAAATTACGTATGTACTACATCAACATAAGAGCTCTTTTGTAGCATTGTGATAAAAAAGTACATCATCTGCTGTTCTAGAAAACTGTAAAGAAACATCCAGCTTAAGTCATTTTTTAACATTTATTAAGTCTTCAAAGTTTGAAGGCTTTTGTATAACACACTGCCAGTTGGAATCACTAGTGTTTCCAGTGTTGAGTTCAATATTCTATTCGGCCTTTAATATATTGATTCTTGTTTGTAGATTTATCTCACCCTTTTTTTAAAACTTGATTTTAAGACTAAATACATGATACAATAAGCACTTAAGATGGACGTTTTTGGCAGTCTATTCTTTTTTCATGGCTGAAGTTGTTGAGAAACCATTAAGATTAACCTGATGATTAGGCATGTCTTGTTTAGCTGAATGAATTAATAGTATAAGATGCTGGTGCTACATCCTCTAAAGGTTCTTTGATTGTGTTTAAAAGCCAAAAATGAAAGTCAGAATGTGATACTAAGGGAATTTAGCCACTCCCATTTAGTTATGTATTTAAAAAACAGTTAAAGTACTTATTCTTCTACTTTTGCACTAATACTGTGAACTAATAAACCATTTCATCGTGCAATTAATGCAAACAAACTCTGTGAGCTAAGCTTAAATTGTGCAAATAGTCCATGGAAACACTTCAATAAAAAATGAATATTGTGATGTGTGGAGTTATTTTGATGTTTGGGTTAGGGTTATGAAATGTGAATATTTATTTATTTGCTGCAAAAGAAAATCTGTTTTGCAGAGTAATTGATTGGACTGATTATGTCAAACAAATGTCAATGAGCGATAACATGAAAAGGGAACATTTCATTTTCTCCCTTTTCAAGGTATCCATTAACCTGAAGCTTTTAACTATGGGTGTAATCTAAAGATCTCTAAAACTTGCCTTTTTAAAGCTAAATCACACATCGATGAAAAGAGCTACTTTGGAATAAAGAGCAAGGCGTGAATAAAGAGTTACACTTAAACCCTTGCTGTGCAGTTTGAAACAGTTCATACTGTATATCTTCACAACCTGTTATGTCTTCGGAACAATAACCTGCCCACAGGTCTCTTACATTAAAATTTTCACATGAATACACTGCACAAGCGCAGGCTTTCTGAAAAACTGAATTTCTGTGAGTCATGGGAAATATCTTTTTTTGATAATTATAGTTTTCACAAAATAATTTATAGTTTTTTTGGCATGATTTTCCTGGAATATATGACACAGCACTCAGTGCTATAGTTCATTAAGCTGTGGTTGGAAAACAATGTGAACTGTGGTGGCATGTACATAGAGGTGCCAGAGAGGACATGGATAGGGATGATGTCTTATTCCATTTTCTAGTGATCATAAGAACATTTTTAGTCATGCTAACAGCATAACAGCATGTCTCTATGGATGCAGTGTCAGTCTGATAGTTGGTCTGTCTTTTTGTTGGTCCACCACTTGAAATTGGAAATGTCTCTGCAACTATAGGTGGGCCTACTTATTTTGGTGATTCCCTGACTTTTCCACTTGCGCAACCAGCAGGTCAAAGTTTTTACTTATCCTGAGAAACATCTATGGGTCGCCATGTACAGTTATGTTTCCCTTAGGAACTGTAATAACTTTGATAATCCCTTCACTTTCTGTCTAGAACCACCATTAGGTCCAAATTTCTAATTTGTTCAATCCTTAACAATAATAATAATAATTCAAGTATACCAAATACCTACAAAACGAATGGTATTCCCATCAACCTCAGCTGTACTTTGTTTGGTGGTCATTTGGTAGACATTTTCAATTAAGGTTGTGGTCACTTTTGTTGCCAGTGGTTTTGACATCAATGTGATGTCTTATTTTGAGGGGACAGCAAAGTTAGACTGTTATACAAGCTGTACATACTGCTTTACATTGTAGCAAAGTGTCATTTCTTCAGTGTTGTCACATGAAAAGATAATCAAATATTTACAAAAATGTGAGGTGTGTACTCATTTTAGTGAGATACTGTATAAGCAAATGTTAGCGTGATAACATGCCAAACTTACATGGTGAACATGGAAAAAATACCTTCTAAACATCCGCATACTAGCGTTGTGTGTGTTAGCATGAGTTTCTCATTTTGTTCTATCTTCAAGATGATGACATTTTGAAATAATGAGACAAAAGAAGATATTTCCTGAGTTCACTTTAAGGAGTAAAGTAAATGAGTTTAAATTTAGATAACTTACTTGCAAAAATTAATTTGTAAGCTGGCAATGTTTCGGTACTATGCCTTCATTAGGCCCAAAAAAAATTAAAAATCTATTTTTCATAACATGAAATGGCAATTTTTTCATCTGTATCCAGACCTTCGTGAATTAATATGCACATTATGATAGAGTCACGGGACACTGCTTGATTTTTATTCCACTAACTGCAGAAGTTAATTAGAATCCACCCAGTACTGCCTTACTACTCAGCTATTTATCTAAAGCACAAAACACAAAGTTATGTTTCAGCTATATTTTCCCTCGTTTCCTCCATATCTTGACCACCATTTCTATAGGTGCTGTGGTCAATTGCTGTTCAAATTTTGGTCCTTCCACACTCTAACCTTTGAACTCAGAGACCACACATTTCAATTAACTTCACTGAGAACTTTCCTTAGCTTTTAGTCAGTACAGAAGCAGCAGTGGTCTGCAATGATTGATTTTAAACTCTGCAAACTCTGCTTTTTTTTTCTTTCTTAGTGGCCTGTGGAGACTTCCTTAGAAATCACCCTCTCTAGTGGTATTGTGTAACAGGACTTTCATTTCTGGATTCGTAGGAATTGTGCTGTAAAACAATATGTTACCAAAAAACATCTCTACATTTGGTATGAATTAAAGATCCAGACCACACATTAAGTGATGTCACTGATGTCACTGCAGCAGTGATTTACTGGCTTCGATGTCCCAGACTGGGAAAAAGCGCAAATGTTTTCTCCAGCTACATTATGTGGTGTTCTCTTTTGTGCACCATTCCATTTCAATGGTATCCCTTATAATTAATCATCGCATATCAAAGCTTAGCACCCCATAAAATGTGTAATCATCTAGTGTGACATGTCTTCAGAAATTACTCATTTGGTTACACAAGTGAATTTTCAGTCTGGGAGTCAGGAGATGCAAACAAACAACAATACAAACAACTTTAACATGCTTTGACACTGTGATTGAAGCTGACATGTCAGTGGGGGCAACTAGCCAGCCATGTGTTATAATGTGTTTTCACTACTGACAAATTCAGCAGCTGCTGGCTGGGGTTCTTCTATTGTTTGTTTGATTGAACTGCTGGGTTAAAGTATTTGGTGAAAGACACTCAAATTAATTTAAAATGGAATTATGATGGAAACTATGTTTAGACTCTGTTTCTGGCCAACAAAAAAGAAAAATACTACTCTGATTACTTTTGGAACTTTTGCTACTACTGTATGCTCTCTACAGACAGCATTCAGTATCTGGAATTTCTGGTATCTGCGTGACAAACAAATGGTTAAAGCAACATCTGTGCAAACACAGCCTAGGAAAACACCATATATACACAATTGGGGGGAAAGAGAGCAGATAATATAAAATGGGGGATGGTTATTTACATTTACCCTGGCATTCCTAAGAACAAATCAAAGACTGGAGACAGTTGAGTCTTCACTAACTCTGTCTCCTAAAACTGCAAGCACAACTTTTTTATCAACAGACTGAAATGACAACACAAAGCATCACAGTTTAGTTAAGTATTAAGCCAACATAGAATTAATGTATGAAAATCTTTGTCTTTTTACAATATTTAACCAAAACTAACCTTTAAGTGTTTAAGCATCTAGATTTGGCAACATGTGGGACACAGGACTCAAATTCTTGGTCCAAGTCCTGAGCTTTGTATATGTAACCACCCACCGCAACCCTCCTCCGTGTGACTTCTGGGCAATAGAAAGATGTCACACTTCCTGGACTGGGAAAACTGTTGTCAGTGAATGGAGTCCAGACAACAATTACGTTTTCACTAAACTGTATTTGGCAAAGAAAACTAGTAGAGTTTAAAATATTTTCCAAGGCAATAAGGTGGCCTTCATCCTGTCCTCCCTGTCCACTGGGAGGACAGGATTAATGCAATGTTGAATCTTCCTCTCCTCAAAGCTACTCATGGTATGTTTTTGGAGCCTTGTGGTTTTAACATGGCCGCCTAATGATGACATGCAAATGAAAGGCCAGCAAAAGAGCTCATTATGTGTAATTTCCAAGGAGCACTGCCCCATACAGTGAAAATGCAAATTAAGAAGACTCAAAATCACACAGGTTAGACAATTGTAAACAACTGTGCATTTAATATAATTTGCTACTCAAATCTTTACGGTCTGAGACAGTGGATGAAAGACCGCCCATGATCAAAGTGAATTAATCCATGTTAAACCTCTTTCATTGCCATATTAAAAATGTACTTGCTGTGCTTTTTAAAGTTCTTTGTTTTTAGATTAAATGCGCCGTTGATGAAACCCCCTTCTCTTGCCCCCCTCCCAGCAACCCCTAGACTACACCCTGGACCAAATAGATGCCCTGCGGCCCCATAAGTGGCACCAATGTAGACAGAGCTGAGCTGGTGGATGACGTAAAGGTACATTCTCATGAAGACGAGCTGACTGGGAGAAAGGAGTGCTGCCCTTTCCATTGATCTGGACTAGTAATTTAACTGTCTGTGGAGTGATCAAAGCATCTGGGTCAAAAATAATACCCATTCTTTTACAATTGTGGTGCAATTGTGGGTTCTTAGGCAGGGTTTCGGGGACCAAGTGACTTACCAGTGCAACTGCAAAACCATCCAGTTGTACTACCAAAAGAGGGTTGCGTCAAAAATAGAATAGAAAGTAAAAAGAAATACAAGGTGTGTCCCAACCAGTTAGGTGATTTCAGCTTAGATTTTGCCTAAAGCAGTATGCTGACATAAAAGAAATGCTGACACAAAAATCAGTGAATGAATGGACAAACAATTCAAGCTGTATTTTCCTGTTTCTCTTTTGAGCATTGAGTTTGCTTTTTTCTCATAGGAATTTTAGTTTTATGGTCAAAATTGGGCATCTCCTTTACAGTCTGCCTCCATAATGAATCATCTGTTTCTTCTTTCAGCTTGGTGAAATTTAAACAGTGCTTGTAAACCCACAGTCTCCACAACAGTGATGAAAATAGAGGATGACCTAGTGGCATCAGGAAGCTGCAACAAGGTTTAGTCTTTTACTAATGCCAGGGCAGTGGAGGCATGGTACGTTTATTTGGCACTGAAAGAAGCCAAAATGAAAAAGCAGGCTCCAGAGCACACCAACCTGTGCTGTTAAAAGGTACCGCATAGTCTTCATTCTCATTTAAGGTTGATAAACAGCTATATTTAGCTGTTTATCAACTTATGTCCATGTGTGCTGCATTCCTAAGTCTGCTACCTTCTACTGATACCCAGGCAGATATAGAGTGGGGATAATTATGTGCAGGTATGCCTCGTTGTCCTGATGAGCTCCTGGCTCTTTGCTCCATCCTCACCCCACTTACCACAGCAGTCTCCCGGCTTCTGCATTCTGTATCTGCCAATTTTGTGTAATTAAATGTAATTTTCTCACCCACACCACATGTTTCCCGAATTTAAATATGCCATCAGTGCCACTGCTACCACCATGAGCATTCAAAATCCTGAATTAGAAAGGGGAAAGACTATGGACGTGTCTCTTATAGGCTCCACAGTATATCACATCTACCAGATACAGTACTCTGATGGGATATTACACTGCTCATATAACTTAATCATGGTGTAAGCAAATCCAGAGGACATTTCTCTGGACATTCCAAATGTTTGGTGGGTGTTCAGCCAGCGAACTGAGGCAAGACAAAGCTCACTCCCTATTGCACGCTGGCATGCTGCCAAGATCATGCATGAGGTTTGTTACCGCAAACAGTTACATTTTCCAGCTGCAGAGTTCCCTCACCAGCCCACAGGATAAAAATCCATGATATCTGTCACTGACCTGTTTGTGCAAGTAGGGATGATAACCTTCTTTGGTTCATGGTGTTTCTATTTGAGAGACAGTTCGACAGCAAGATTGAGCAGAATGGTTCATTTTCTCATCACACGCCCATTTCCATAAATGTGCCTACCCAGCGCTCAACTACAGTAAAAAGAATGGCTGAGGTCCAAGTCAAGTGTGTTGATATTTCTGTCATGGCTTTACATTTTCAGGGTTTATCAGGGTCTCACTGGAAAGAAGGAATTTATCTCATAAAAAAAGGTTTGGCTGCTGCTCCCTATGCATTCAAAACCATGAACCCGGTGATGTCATTAAGTAAAACAATCTGGGCGCTGGCAGTCATCGCAACTGCCATGCAAAGTGTTTGCCAGACAGGAATGGCCCGACCTGGGGGGCATTTCTCCTAATAAGTAATGGGAGACACAAATGAGACCAAGCATTGGTTTCAGGGTCAGCTAAGAGACTGGGAAACACAGATACAAAGTGACAGTAAATGGAAGCTTGATTTAATGTGTGCTTTCTGTTTTTCTCTTCAGTTCTCCAGTCCTGTGTGTGTGTACACTGCAGTAGGGAAGAAGACCTAACATCTACAGTGTCAGTTAACTGTCTCACATACTGCCTATCGCTCCATGAGTTCATGGGACTATCGACTGTACCACATAGGGCAGTGATTCTCAAACTTTTTCACATCAAGGACCCCTAAACTGACAGGGACCTCCATTTGATACGATTTTGTCCCAGGTCAGCCCTCTGAAAGGATTTTGGCTTTTAGATGTTTTATAACAGGAAGTCAATGAAACCCGTGACCAAAATCAGTCATACATTCTGTCATTGTGTCAATGGTTCCCCTCCTCTTTTATTATAGTATACTAAATACTTTGACTTTGGTCAGGCAAAACAGACAATTTGACGATGTCACTTTGGGCTCTGGGCATTTCACTACTTTCTAACATTTAAAGACAAATGACGCTTCGAAGAAGCAAGGAAATAATCAGCAGTTGCAGCACCAGTGGAAAGTAACTTCAGTGGTATGAGTATTTTCATTTGATCCTATTTTATACCTTTACTCCACGGGGATACAATTCACAGTGAAATGTTGTAACCCTATGTGTCTGACATCTATTGCTACGTTACCATCTTTAAAAAGATGACTACTTAACAGGATATGAGGCTCTTAAAATGAGCTCCACCTTGACCAACTACAACACTGAATGCTGCATACAAGTAATGTATCAATATCATTAATCTAATAACTTCATACACACATTGTACTTCTGATACTTTAAGTGCTAGATATCCATTATAGGCCTACAGAAGCAGATTAAAATGGATGGTCTATGTGAAACAAGGAAAAAATGGATATTGAAAAAAGCCCCTATACAGTATGTTGTGATTTTGTAGTTTTATTCCACAGTTTGAATGAAAAGTCTGCTATGAGCAGGGTGTTGAAGAGGAGTGGTGTTGGTCAGACAGGCGCTGGATGCTCAGGGGGAGGGGACCAGGGGAGGGATATTTAACAGTAGGGGGTGGGGGTTCAAATACAGCTGTGCTTTATCACACTTTCACGCTGGACGTCCCTGTGTCAGGGTGAATACCGTTATCTTTCCTCCACTGTTTCTCTTCATGAGCTCTAACTTCTCCGGGAAACCCAAGTGGCTGCAGTTGCAATTAAGGAACCACGCCTGTTGGCCTCTAATTCTCCTGAATTGCACTACTTATACAACCCCTCTGTGGAGCAAAAGAGTATTCTCAGGAGCTGCGCGTCCAGAAAACTTGATATTCACTGGGGGGAAAAAATTCCCTTCCTCATTATATTATTATCGCGAGATCGTACATTAGGACCCTCCAGGGCTCACCCTGACCACTGCTGTCGGACTGCGAGGTAATAGTCCAGCTGGTCACCCGCACTCTGTCCGGGAACACGCACTACAACAGCAATGGAGTACCTCAAGTTTTGTTTTGTGTTTTCATGCTGGCTGAAGTTTGCAAATTCTGTCCACTCTACTGAAACACCTCAAGCTCCTGTGCCTATTCCTAAAGGTGAGCAACGCTAAAACTTTTTCTCCTTCCTATTGTTTCTCCGAATTCAAATAGCCTACAGCCTAAAGTTCTGTCATAATGCATTTTTCCCCGTTTGATCGAAATGTTTAGTCACATATCTTCTAGATGTATTTCAGATTCTAATTGTGCACGTGGGGAATTGTCTTATTATCGAAGCTGTAATTTACCGGCTACATGATGTTACTGGACTAAGAAGTGCAGGTTGCATGCCTGCGGCTCCCTGTGTGTGAATCTAGTGAAGTCTAGCGCTAAAATGTTCAGAGTCAAATTATACGACAAGCTCTTTACACAAAAGAACCGTCTGCGGTTTCTCACACTCCTGTGTTTTTTTTTCATGTTGTTTGGTAGCGTGCAGCCCCGGATTTTATGTACAGATGTCAGCCTGTAAAATGCCAGTGCGAGCCAATTGGAGGCGAGTCTTTAATTTGGTTTCTCTTGTTTTGCATTTAGAAGCAGACCATCACAGATTTACCACAGATGAGAATGCGGGAGAAATCCAATAGTATTTGATTTTAATATCAAACAAGCAATTATGTGCTTGAGAAGCAGTTGTAAACCTGTTATAATTGAGGTTCATGGCGTAGCGCCAAGTACAACCTGCTTCAGTGCTCAGCTGTTTAGACAACTTATAGGCTATACGGTACATATATACCCGTCTCATGTGTCACAGTTTTATTGACTTGTTTGCAAACCCCTCCCCTGTTAGCATGTTGCTGTGGCTAAATTGCTCTAAATTGCCCTAAAATCATTTCAGTTAAACACAGCTCATTTCACAGTCACAGGGCATCTTTTAAAAACCTGCAAACGGTGACATAAGTGGATACATGTGTTTTTTTATACCAGAGTTGGTGTTATAAGTACTGTGGGCTTATGTTTATGTTAAATCTGGAAATCTTTTCTAATGATGCATTTTTGCTAGGGGAGGCAGTCTACAATCAGGGAACAACAGCTGCCTTCAGTCTCCACAGGCTTGTTTTGTCCTCTGGTCTGGACTAACTGGGTGTCTTTCACACAGTAGCCACATTAACTTCTTTTAACTAGCGTTAAAATGTTTGCTTATGAGCAACTCCTCAGTGCTCCCTGGAGGAATTATAGCATGACGTAAGAGTGATACTTGTTGGGATGCACACACTAAATCTACTATTTCTCATGAATTGAATTTGAGGTAAAATAGCAAATGCACATGAAAGCTGTCATATGCTTTAAATGACCATGCAAGCTAAAAGGAACATTTCATTTAATGACATGTGATCATATCAAAGTAATTTAATTGGGTTGGGTTTAGGTTTCTTAATGCTACTTAGCTGTATTGCCCAAGATGGTGCCATAATTACAGAGAAAGGTTTAAAGTATATGACTCACCGCCCTTACTAATGAAGTGATTTTTTTGATCGTGCCACCTTGCTACAATATTTGAAACCAGAAACACTTTTTTCCCAAAACAATAGCAGCATTTCAGGATGAAATTGATTAGATTATGAAGGAAAATGGGGTGGTCATTAAAGACAACATATATAATGTTTTCCCTATTTGTCACTTGCCAAAGGAACATCATACACAGATGTTTCGATAAATAACTTCCTCAATAAAAAGTACAAAAACACTAACCTGACACTGAAAACACACTGCATTTGGCATAATGCCTAATTGTCGAAGTTTAATATGTAGTGCAGAAGTTGATTTTAGACGAGTTTCTCTCATTTTTCTATTCAAACTAAGAACCATTCATTTTTGACTGGGACATAAAACACTAGTTCATCAGCTATCGGCCCTTTTGGAGCCCGTCTGGGTCGTAGCGTCAGAAACACTTTTAGCATTACACATTTATGATGTGTTAACAGTGTGGAATATCAATTTGATGACTCATGTGTTTTTCAAGTTCTCAGTCTGTTTTCTTTTTGCTTTCTTTCTTGAAGAAAAGACGGATGCAGAAAATAAAAGTTAAGTAAATAATTTTGTCTTGGTAGGTTTGTGTTGGCTCTTAGCTCGCTGGACAAAGGTGACTTTCCTTTTAGGTGGGTAAGATGCTGGTCATAGTCATGGGGTAATACAAAGTATAAATAGGGGTTAATAAGGAAACAATAAAATGGCTACAGATAAAAAAATTGCATTTATAGGTAGCATACAATTTAGGGGAGTGACGAGGCACTTAACCTCTGAATTCTCATCGCAATTTAATCGTGCGAGATCTCGTCACATCCCTAATGCAAGTACATTATTCATGTTTCCTGATTTGTGTTAAATGCCAGCTGTGTGAGCAGAGATGTAGGGAGAGGTTCTCTGTTGGTTCAGACTTAATGCAGACTGTGATACCTCTCCTGCAACTCTTCTACTCCATGCCTCGATATTGGTTGAAGTACAGAAGTGGACAGTGAGGTTCAGCAGAGGAAAGGCACAGTGGAAGAAGTAGGAATGCAGAGCTCTGCCCATTTCTCACCTATGTGCACCTGGGCAGTCACTGTGAACAGCGGACGTGGCTGTTGGTTTGTCGGTTTTGGAAAGTTACAAAAAACTGGGTGGTGTAGACCCCCACTGTCCAGCCATCTGAAAGGAGCCTTTCACATATTTCTGACTGAGTGTGTGAACAGCACTTCTGACACTATATATATTGGATTTAACATGTAGTTCTTGTTTCAGGCAGTCACCCCAACTATTAGCTCTCTGTCAGGCATTCTAATGAAAACAGTGTTTCTCCAGTGTTTTCAGTGTCCTTTGTCTAACTTGCTTGGTATTCTATGAAGTTTGAACATGATGCCACTATCTGTAAAAGCGTAGGTTATCTAAAAGAGCTGTTTTGTGCAACAGTATTTTACAGAGAGATGTTGACATTATTTACTTGGAAACTACTTTTGTATTCCTGACAGTTACAAGGACATATTTCTTGGGGAGTGTATGTGGGAGACTAAGATAAACACCATTATTCAGTATGATCTGTTCTGCTCCACTGTCCCATGGAGTAGGCATCCTTAGATTAGACCTTTCTCAGACATCACTGACGTGTCAGCAGGGAGCATTTTATAGAGAAGAAAAGGAAACTCCACCTAAAGTTGTCCATGCCTTATATACTGTATAATAACGCTCTCTATTGCCTGTAATTCCAGTCCAACAAACTAACAAACCATGCTGGCAGGCCAAGCCTGCAATCATGTCTTAGAACATTGTCACTATATCACCACAATGTTGATTCTGTGCCTTTTCAGCAAAATATGTGTTGTGTTGTCTGCTTTTTCACTTAGGTTTTCTTAGCTGTGTCGTCGGGCGTATTTTCTGCCAACTATCAAACAGATGCGGGATATCAAGCTGACAGTTCCCACGATGTAAAGTCTTCCTCTTAAGCATTACAGAAAACAGATGACATATTCAGCTATGTTGCTGTGACTATGGTTATAGTACAAATGTTGTACCTAGCGAGTCATTTTGACTGATTGAATTGAGCAGCTGAATCTTTTCATGATAAAACTGACTGGACTTACTGTTCGAACTCGTTGAACTGTTTTAGGGGGTAGTCGTTAGTAGTTGACAAGATATTCAACACACTGAGGCTGTCCTTTTTACTGTAATATACCTATTTGATATAAGTTTTAAAAGGAGTGAAATGTCTATAGATAATTGAGACATCATGTTGAAAATGTTCAATTGTCAGAAGTAGACGGGATAAAGTGTCAGCTTTTTACTGGAAAACTTGTTGATCAAATTACAATAATAGAGAGGGAACAATGAAGACGGATGGTTAATTGATTTTTTGTTAGGTGATTTTTTAATTAACTGATAAACTAACAAAATAATAGGTTTTCCAGCAGCCTTTTTT
This sequence comes from Lepomis gibbosus, assembly GCA_029875015.1. Taxonomy (NCBI): domain Eukaryota; kingdom Metazoa; phylum Chordata; class Actinopteri; order Centrarchiformes; family Centrarchidae; genus Lepomis; species Lepomis gibbosus. The sequence continues at coordinate 33,464 of JAPMOB010245361.1, forward strand.
CTGTCTGTTTATGAGCTAACGGTTTCAGATTTACTAATCATTGAAACCTGTATAAATAAATCAGCTATCTGAGAAGAGCATGCAGATGCCAGACCGTGCACTTTGGGAGCAGCTCACTGCTTATCTTTCAATTCACTTTCCATGTAGAGAAACAGGAGCGGTTTCAAGGTAACAGCACGTGGTTGTACATTAAAATGCTTGGCTCATATCCCCTTTGCAGCAAATACGATCGCAATATAATTGCTCCTATCATAAAATTGTGTTCTGCTTTCCACTTACAGTGATGCCAGCATAGATATAAATTAACAACTTGATTAAAGCACAGTGTTTAAACTGAAATTGCTAACCTCTAAGTGCATTATGTTGAATTAAACTAGGTGTGTGTTCCTGTCAACAATGAAGGATTTAAAGCTGTACAGTGACAACACACTGCAGCAGAGGAAATGACCATCCTGACCGTAATCATTATCCCTGACAATAGCATTGTATGGCAGCAATCAGATTTTTTTTCTACATTAGAGTTGTTTTTGTAGGGTAAAAAAAATAAGCTATTCTTGCTTCAAAATGACGTGTGACGAGACTACAAAATTGTTTCCTGGCCCAATGCTGGTGACATCATGCCACATCCTAAGGCAGAAGTGCCTGTGGTTTGCCATGTGTAATTGAAAATGCAGTCTTTTTCTGCGGGTGCACTGCACCGCTCTTGTATGGAAATGGCATGTTTTATCAATTATGGTGACTTTGAAACGTCACTATTTTTGTTGCGGACAGCTAAACTAATGTCTGACCATTAGTGCGGGTTTTCTCATCACTAGTGTGTCCATCCCTCAAATTTGGTGACTAATGCTAATTACAAACACACAGAGCTCTTACCTAGATAGCAGAAGTGGTCTTTTTTCACATCTAGGGGCTCCAGGCTTTTAGATATCAAATGTGCTACTTCTGTGCCAGAGCTGCTTGTGGCTACATTTAATTCTAATGCATTCTCAAGCTGGAAACCCTTTAAAAGTTACTATAGGTTGGGTAGCGTGCCTCTATGTTTAGCTGAAGGCTGAGAAATGATATGAGTATCACAGTTACATATGTGAGGGCAGTCAAAGAAATGTATTGGAGATGACGAGATGAAAAGATTTTTGTGTCTGTTTATTCTTTATATGTATATTCAGTTCTGTACACAGAGTTTGTGTTCAAGAAGTTGTGCAAATCACCATCCTCAAGCTGTCACTATGCTACATCAGAACAGCTTGTTATGGTCAGATAATTAACCCTCCCAGCATACCTTTTTCAGAATTTGGGGGACCATTTCTGTAACTTTCCAAAGCCGACGTTCATATCCATTTCACACAATGATTAGCCAGCTGTGCCAAAGTTTCACTGGACAGGGTTTGAACTTCTCTCTCTGGCTCTCTTTTTTTCTTTCTTTACACAGCTATTTGTGTCATTTTTCATGTGTACAACCAAGTGCAAGACTATGAGTCATTTCCAGTCTGAAAATCTGGGTTGTTGTTCCCATATTTAAATGGACTCATCTCTCCCCTCTCTGTGACAGCCAGCTTTTGGCTGCTCTGGACAGGTATAAACACATTTTATTTCCAACGTGGTCGGACAACACAGTATGAACAATTTATTTTCTGGCATACTCACCCCTTAGACCTTAAAGCTACCGTGATTCATATTTTTAAAATATCTCAAATGGCAATGTGAAAATAATGTGACATTGTGAAAAGGGTTGCTTGTAGTGATGAAACTTTAGGGTATAATCACCCGAATGTGCAGCTCCCCTCGGCTTTACAGATCTTTAAAGCGAGTTTCAGCTTATTGTTTAGCCATCAGGATCCCAACTTTTTTTGTTGGTTCACTCTCACTGTTCTCATAGAGTTGTTTTAGAGTATTAAGCAGCTAAACAGCGCAGGAGTTAGAAGGGACCAAAACCAGAGCTGAAAGAAAACAATGAGGTTACATTCGCCAGGAGGCCCACTTTGCGAACAAGTTCATCCTATCAACTTAAAAGGTGATGGGTTCATAACTTGTTTCCACTGCCCCCAAGTGGTCAATGAATTCACTAATTGGAGTTTTAATAATGGCATAAAGCCTTTCTGAACTAGTGACCCTACTAATAGCAGTAGTTATTTCTTATGTTACAGCTGGATTTAGTGCACGTATTGCCAGATTAAAAGGTAGCATTTTTTAACCTAGATCCTGGGGTCCTATGTTTTGTGTAGTGTTTGTTTGTCAACGGAGTCTGGTTGCGTAGACGAGGCTAAATACAAATAATATTATTTTCTTAAAAAAATCACTATCAATGTAAGGATCCTTTCCGTAATGCAAGGATTATGCTGCAGGCCTGTCTCGCTGCTGCTGACTGCAGTGCACTTGCTCAGTACTGGAACCAATTTCAAAAAATGTTGTCCCAATTAGTCACAAAAACAGGGCAACATTTGAACAATCCGTAATTACCATTTAAGACCTTCCTAGAGCCAGCTGTGACATAATATCCCTATAGTAGCTTCATTTGAAAGGGATTTTTTTCCAATCAAGCGAACAATTAATCCAAGTAATTACATTTTTTTAATGTACCTGAACTAAAGTATAAATAGAGCCAGAGTTATAGTAACCTTTACAAAACATAAGAACATTAACTTGCACTTTCATCTTTTCGAAAATAGATTTTAATGACATGGAGGAATGCGATGCAGGTCCCCATGGACAGAGATGAACTGTTTCTGCTCTGCCTGTTCAGTGTCCAAAATAAAAATATGCGTCCATGCTGACTTATTCAAAATGCTTCTGTCTTCCCTTTGCTGTGTTGAAAAAATAGTCTCCTGACTTATTTGCCTTTTCATTTCCTTGGGTATTACCCTTTCATTTACATGGGACCTTGGTGACAAGTCTGTCTTTATTCATATTCCACACTTAATTGGCCAAACTATGTCTTGTTTAGACCATGGAACTGCTGGTCTAAACAAGCAAGCTGCTTGACATTTTGGCACTGCTTATAGGCCCATCCACGAAAAGTAAGTCACTGTGTAATCCTTCCATAAAAGTCTGAATCAGGTCTGATTTGATTGTAAGCAATCCTTTTTCTTTTATCCCCATCATACAGTGAATTCCTCTCCCTGGATAATAAAGGCTGTCTCAGTGAAATAGATGCAAGAACAAAGCAAAGCTATTAACTGAATGACTTGCACTTTACTTTTCATCACACTTTCATTTTGGTGGGCTATTAGGTGAACAGTGAACGCAGTTTATTTACTTGGATGACCAAAATAGAAAGATATTTGTGTTCACTGACTGGTGATGTCTCCTCAAAGAGGAAAGATCATGTTATCCTTATGTTCAAGGCCAGGGCACATTCCCATGATACCTCTTTCCGTTCTGCAAGAATTGCTTACTTAAGCTTAGCCCCAGCCAGTGAGTCAGAACTTTTGCTCATTGAAGTGTGAAAGTTTACCTAGACGGCTGAGCCCCATGTGGTACAGAGAAAGAGTGAGTGGGAAAGACCACTTGGCGTCCATGCCTTTCTTGGAGAAGAGTTACAGCAGCACTGCCGGGGCTACATTCCTCTCTTCCTGTGGGCTGTTCATACAGAACTAACACAAGAGCATGCTGTACTCTGACTAGACACTCATCTTCCAAAATCTTGGCTGTCTAAAAACCTCTCCTTTGGAGTTGCCATCTGTCTCTCAGCTCTAAATCATTATTAATATGATTATGGTGTTTACATAAAAACCACCTCAAAGGACTATACAGTTGACCCAGGATAAAATTTTGAAGTTGGATTGGAAGGTAGATTTGTACTTCTGTTTTCCTTTTTGAGATTATTGTTTTCTTTCTTGGGGACTAATTTGAACAATAGAGCAATATGTGACCAGCCATCCTCATTGACAGAAAATAATATACAGTCTGGGAAAAGGGAAAATATCCATATGTGGCTTGGGACTTTTGACACTATTTCTAAATTGTAGGCAGTGATAAATAATGTGAGGTTTTTGGCTAGACCATATGAGTGACTGAATTAGTACTTTTAATCAGATGAATCTGTTTCACTTGGATAAAAGGAAACCAGCAAAGTCATAGAATCATGAGTAATGCCAAGGGCATTGTCTTATTGGAGAGTCTATGTAATATAAATATATAGGAAATGCACAGAATAGCATAGCACTTAGAAAGTAGTACCTTGGCAAGTCAATGGTGAAATAAGTGAGTTCTTCCCAGGTTGTTTATGTACGATTTAACGATTACAATTTAATTTAAACGGGCATTTAAATAAGTGGCTGCAGATTACCTGATATAAAATAGAAATGGTTGTCATCTGCATAGACATAGAAGTACTATGCTTGTGGATGATGGACCCAGTGGAAGCAAACAAACTGAACAGTGTGAGATCAAGTATTCATCTGAAATGTGTATCTCATGACCTGTTTTCTGTACATGAGGAAACAAGCGACAAGATGGCCATCTGTTATGTCCATTGAAGAGGACATAAATACCCAAAACTGTTCAAGAGATTTTCCCAGATGATGTATAATTTCTAAATGTTGAGACCAGTTAATTCACCAATGGCATATTAAGTAGGTTTAGATTCCTCACCCACTCTATGATATATTATGTTTCACAATCAATCCTGCATGTTCCAACATCTGAAAGAGCAATCCCTTTACATATCCCTTTATAGGTGTGCAAAAGTCTCTGCTATAAGACTGGGGTTAGTTTTAACTACGGTGAACAAGGTTTTGAGGAGCAGGAAACAACATATTTTAGCTATGTGATGACAAAGTATGGGTGAAAGTGAGTTTAAAATAAACTGTTCCTTTTCAAGGTATAAAGTAAATGTATTCATTATACATGATAGATGTGCAGTTTACCAGTCTTTCTTAGAACATTGTGCCCAAACTGAATACAAAAGAATTACCAAGTAAGTGATGGAAAGCACAAAAACTGGATTTAAAGCAGCCTATTGACAATCCCCAATTTAACAACATAAAAAATAGATAAATGGCCTAGAATTGGCAAATCATTATTCTTCCCCAGACACTTTATGTTGTCTTTGGAGACAATATCAGAATATCCAGCCAAGGTTTCCAGCCATAGTTCACATGAGGCCACTCTGAATCCTAAGGGATTTTTTCCCCACCAGGAACGGTATATGGAAAAGCCATGTATAATGTCCCTTCTGAACATGTTTGATGTAGGAAATAAAAGTGTCTGTTTCATTTCTTTTCAATCAGAGGTGGTTTTTATCCCTAGGCTGTACTTAACTGGGAGCTTGCTTGTTGTGATGCACTCATGTGGCCAGCATGTTTACGACAGGAGGAAAGTGTGTGGTTCTGTAAGGTCAGGGCAAAGTCACTAAGGGGTAATTTGTGTGAGCTGTCAGCCATTCCCTGATGGGAAATGTCTCCCTGACATCACAGGCAAGTCAGTGTTTCTGTTTTCAATATTCCAAAGGCACAGCTCTTAATAGTTTAGTGTTTAGGAAATTAAATCGAGTCATGCTAGCTGAGCACTGATCACAACATGCAGCTCACCACTGGCTTTCACTGTCCAAATACTAACAGAGCTACTGGTTATAAATTCACATTTTTGGGAACAGAAAAATGAAATCACTGCAAAGAGAAATACAAAACATATGTTGTTGCTGTTATCACAGCACCATGAAATAGAACATTTTCATAGAGGTTTCCACATATTGCCAAGAAATCCCAGCAGAAACTACTTAAGGAACCAGGATACTCTGTCAGTACTGCTTCTTGGATTGTCAAATACCTTCAGAAACCCACCTCTCCCCCAACACCTTCCCAGCATTGTTCGGGCATTGTATTTCTGTAACTTTTCGAAAACGCCATTCCAACATTCATACCTTCTTCGCACTGTGAATGGTCATCTGTAAGGAGGTTGATAAAGTATGCTGGGTTTGAACTATACACAACTATTTGTGGCACTTTTTGTGTGTGTGACACTATAAATGGCTTCCAGGAGAGACTGTCTTACAGCGTGCACGGTTATCCCCACATTTAACAATAATATCTAAAGCTTTTTCCCATAGCTTTGCCCAAGGTTTGCAACAAAAAAAGATGAAGAAAGTGACTTTTTGCCAAACAAATCGGTCTTCATGCATGCACACATTAGCATACCTAAGCGCCTGACATGAGCTTCAACCTTGCAAACATTATAGTTTGGTGTAGGGAAATAGGAAGCATGTAAATCTCTCCTGTAACCATTAAAACCACTTGTTTTACACAGCTGCATGGAAAATGTGTTTCCCAGATGTGGGAGACTCCATCCACTCTCTGCATTACGGTTGATCATCCTCTACCTTCGAGCCAAGAACACGAACAGGGACGCACCTGTGGCTCATAAAAGGCCTCCTTTCCCTCTCTGCGGTGCTTAATTTAAAACTCACTGTTTTCTGAATCTGCCCACTTCTTTGCTGTTTGATACGTGATGCCGTTACGTCAGAAGCAGACGGAGAACTTTTTCCAACCTGTAACAGAGCTTTGTGTCAGAGGAGTACGAGAATGGCTATAATGGTGATGACGGGGCCCCAGGCTAGACTGGGATGAGAGCATGGCTAAGTCACATCGACAGGAAATGGATGGAAAAGAACTGCAATGAGGCTGCTTGTAATTTACTTTAGTGTGGATGAGTGGGAGGGAGGCTGGCGATTTTGATTTTGCAGACAAGTAATGCTATAGAATATGACCTTGGCTCTTGTATGCCCTCTGGCTTTGTTTAGTTTAAGTCCTTTACTTATGAAATTTTTAACGCCCACCTAGCACTGATTGTCTGGTACGCTATATAGATTGATTTTCATTTTTAGAATTTGTCTAACACAACTTTCACCTTCAATGTCAACCATATTGTATTTGTATGACCACTCAGTTGGGGTTAACGGGGTTATACCACATAAAAAGCCACCACCGCATATTTTTTTATAGTTTGAATCTTTATTTTCATGGCGAGGTTTAATGTGCAGTCAACAAGACAAATAATGAAACAAAAAGACCTGCTAATCTTTGTATTTCAAAGATGTACTGCTGGCTCTATGTGTTGATGGGCTGTTCTCTTTCACTCTTCCAATCCTACTTGCCAATGTCCAATAAATTATTTACAAGGGTTTAGTGGAACATAGGATTGTATATTAAATAGAATGCAGATTGGTTCTTGAAACATGAAAAGCAGGATTAGTATTCAAGTGGTCTCATAAAACCATATTAAAGTGTCAACATGTTTGTTGGCCTGACTCCCTACTACCACATACAACATTTTCACATTTTGAAATTATCTTTTGAAAGCTGTAAATGAATGAGTCCTCCACCTTCATGCAACAATAGAGTTTGCTGAACCAGAACTAGAGAACCAGGCTACTTCCTACCCTGCTTTACCATCACAGACCATCTTCCTAAATGAAGACAGCCCCTGTTGGTTTTTACAAAACATAATAGAACAAGTGAAAACTAGCTTAGTGGGTTTAGCCTCTCTCTAGCTTCACATGATGCTTTGGTGCTAATCTGTATTTGGTCTGTATTTGGTCTAACCCTTCCTCAAACCTCAGAACTCAGCACTCCTGGCCACTGGAAATGTCCTGGAAGTTTGTGGGAGTTCTTTTAACCCAAGAAGAAAAGTCTTCTTTAAAATATATGTTTCTGTTTTTTAAATCAAATCAAAATAACAGTAGACTTTCCTAATTTGAGTTGTAGGTTTAGAGTGCTAACCAAATAGCTACCCGTTTGTTGACATAGGTCTGAGGTTTACAAGGAAGTTCACAGATGTGGGAATCTCAATACTTATATATAGGCATCAAATAATAGACATACTTCAGTAGATATCCTTCAACAGAAACCAACATTTTGCAATAAAAAGCTCTAAATTTGCAACACAAAATGTCACAACTTATAGTTGCAAGAGTACATCGCCACATCCCTATAATTTGGATGGAAAACAATATGTGATGACTTTATAAGTCACATAAGAGTGTAAAATTTGAATTGGGTTTTCTTTCTTTTTTCAGAAAAACTGCTCGTCCTGACTGTTGCAACAGAGGAAACAGACGGCTTCCTCCGCTTTATGAAGTCTGCAAACTATTTTAACTACACTGTGAAGGTAAGGCTGTCTTATAATATAGAAAGATGTCCTGTTGTGGCAAACAGAAAACTTGATGAATAGCAATAGCTCACACACAATATCTGTCTGTGTCTCTTATTCCAAAAGATTATTAATTGCTTATAAATGAGCCTCCATGTGTGCCCTGGAAAGACGCGCAGAGAAATTGGTTACATACTTGAAACTTGAACTTTCTCTGTTACAAACAGGTGCACAACAAGGTCACAGCACAGACTGCACCTAGTCCATGCTCTCTGCTCCCCACCCTTTACATCCTTCCACCTATCAACAGTTGATGTACGGAGTGGATATTTCCACACAGAGACACAAGGAGAGGCCTAATACTACTCCAGGCTTTTATCCTTACCTCATCAGTTTGATGAGTGTTACTCTTAGGTTATACTTCATTATGTTTTGGCAGCTACAAGCACATGAGCGTTTTAACACAACAATTCCCATAACAGTCTACAAACATGCAGTTTGCCCCAGCTAACGATGCTACACACAGCCAAATGTTTTAAATACACATTTGATTGATTAGGACTGTTAGGACTGAAGGAAACAATAAAGTGCAGCAAGCCGCAAAAACATCAATCTTAAAAGGACTGCTCCTCAGTGTGGGTCCAGAATTCCCCTCTGTGGTTGCAATCAGCAATAAAAAACATGTTCTTTTGGCCCAGAAGAGTTAGCGCATGTATCCTCTGCCTCTCTATGCTAGCCTTTTTGGGCCCTTCAAGATGATTCTTGGGAAAAACCATTCTAAATTAGAGTTAATGTTTGTAATTTCCCGTTATTTTTTGCTTGGTTACATTATCCCTTAAGGCGTGTGCACTCATGTCTGCGCAGTAGACCTCATGGGACTACATTAGTAAACAAACAATAACAGGGATCTGACTCAATGTGACTGCAACTCAGGTGTTAACTCAGTACCGCAGGTAACTCAGCCCATGTAAATTATAAGGCTGCCTTAAAATAAAAGGATCACCCTTTATCTACATCTCCCCCTTCAGCTGTATGCTGTTTTTCATTCACAGTTGTGTCAATTTTAAAATTAGTTTATAAAATGTACCATTCTGGGTGAAAAGAATGGCAGCTTTTTTATCCATTTTCTTAAATCAAGTGTAACCTTTTTGACCCATTTTACTCTTCTTGAAAATTTACTGCATATTGGATTGGAAAATGAGTAAAAATATTCCTCTCAATGGCAGAATTCCTAACTGGGTTTGAGACAAAAATTTTAAAAAATGATTAGAGATGGATATTTTTACAGTGCTGCTGAGCTCCCTTCTGGTAAATTTTGGTATCAAGCCAGTTCACATAGGGCTCTACAACTTGTCATTATGTTCTGTCTCAGGTGTTGGGAATGGGAGAAGCATGGAAGGGTGGCGATGTGGGTCGTTCTATCGGGGGAGGGCAAAAAGTCAGACTACTGAAGGAGGCCATGGTGGCTCTGGCAGACCAGGATGATCTTGTTATCCTTTCTGTGGACAGGTAAGTTGACAAAACAGATCTTTTGTTGTTTTATTTAGCTTTAAATGACAATACGATTTTCCAATTTTGATGGTAAATTTCAACTAACTCTACTTTTCCTGTGTAGTCTGTCTTTTCCTAAAGAGGTCATATTCTCCTTTTTGGATTTTTCCTGCTCCTTTATTGAGTTATAGATCTTTTTTGTGCATTTAAGATGTTTGGTAAGTGAACAAGCCCTAAGTCCACCCCAAAAGGAACAGAAAACAGAAAACACTGCTCTGAACTGCCTGAAAACAGCTCGTTTGTAGTCCAGCCTTTTCCCTTAGATCCCTATGACATCACAGAAAAATGTGGGTCATAATGCTCGCCTCAAAAATGCCAGAGGAAAAATACACTGAACTGCAGCACACAGTAACAAGACGTCCGCCTGCTGCCTCTCCTCTCCCTTCCAAACACTAGCTACCCTCCAGGCAGTCAATGAACATAAAGTTGTTACTGTGATGTAGAGACAGAGCTCAGTTAAAACTTTATGGATGAAAGATATTTGATGCAAATTAATAGCTAGGGATGCACCGAAATGAAAATTAGTGGCCGAAGCTGAATATAATGAAAAAACTGTACATTCACATGTTTTTCCATTTATAAATTAAATATTCATGATGTGCTTTTTACTCAGTGTTTCCCACAGGATTTTGAGAGACAATGGGGGGTGGGGGTCCGAGGCCCGAGAAGTCCGGTAAAGTAAATTACATGTGTCTATTTATTTTAATGGACACATGTAATATGCTTTATACTTTCTGTGAATATACTCACTGCAACACTTGTCTTTCTAAAGAGAGAAAATGACAGGATAGAGTCGCTAACCTGTCTGTTGGCTCGCTCTGGTCCGTTTCAGTGGATTTACCATAAAGGCTTGAATACGTGCGCACTCCAAATTTAGGTGTGGCTAGCTTAATCGTTTTCTCACAAACTAGTGACAAAAATACTCAAAGCAGGTCACATCGTTTGTTGCCTTTTCTAAGAAGTCAGCCACAGATGTGCTAGGGGACAATCCACCAGAACAGTGTCTGCAAATGGTGATTTTGCATCTTTCTCCAACACTTTAAAATGCTTCCACACTGCCAACATGTCAACGTAATAGTTTGGTAAAATTTCTTTGAACTTTTGACTTATTAGGCCGAACACCAAAAGTGTGTTTTTTTTTTGCTATTTTCGGACGACTAATTTTGGTGAGGTCCCTATTAATAACTTACCACCCTGAAACTCTTCAGAGTTCTGCTCCAGTCCATGTTGCTAGGCCGTGTTTACCGGCTTGTCACGACCCGCCCTAATCTGCTTCTGATTGGATAGTAGTCCTTAACTAGGAACTGCGCATGTGCAACTCCCAACAAAGATCTTGTCAAGGTAAGATGTAGCCATAGCTAAAAGGAAGCGTTCAACACACAGGGTGAAAAGAGGAGCTGTAGCAATGTGAAGTATGACAAAAAATAGTTTTTTGTGAAAATGAAACCATGTAAACCTGTTCTGGTACAACCCGTAAATAAGATTTTGAACCTGAAAATGAGCATAATATGACCTCTTTAATAATTAAGATTGATTATTATGAATTTGAATATTTACCTACTGTACTTTAAAATGCTGTAGAGAAGTGAAGTTCCTCATTCTGATTTTATTTACAGCCAACAAGTATGAACAAATAAATAAATAAATAGTTAATTAATTTTGTCTTTGCTCACTGATGTGTGTTACTTTCCTTAGAGATGTTCAGTTTCTACCCAAACATCAGTTTGATTGAGCATTGTTCTGATTTTGCTTTAATTTAAAAAATGAAGCATTTCCATTACAAGAAAGGGATGCAGAACACCTTTAATTGCTGTGTAGATCTATGAATTATAGATTAAACAAATTTTCACAATCACAGACTGCAAGTGCAGTTTCTGCACATTTATATAGCTCTAAACAGCCCTCCACTCATTCATGTACAGGCATTATTACAGAGCATGGCCAAATATATGAGAAGAGTAATTTTCACATGCAGGTAGCTGAATTATGAGCTTTCAAGGTCAATGGAAAGTTTTGCTGAGTTAATGTGTGTGTTTTAGAATAATAACAGCATTGCAGGCCACATTTCCTCAAATAGAGCAGAAGATGATGATACTTGGTGCACCATGTCACATGAATAATGTTAGCTATAATTGCTGTGCAAAGTTGTCACACCCTTGAAACAGGTAATTGGAATGTTTTTTTTTCTTTTAGAGGAAATGATTGTAGTGGAAGTAAGAACAGAAGATTATGAAGCATTCAAATGTTTTAAAATCTATAATCCTGCTAGAGCACCTTGACTGTTTTGACACTTTCTGCCTCTGACGCAGTCACAGCATTGCAATGAAATTGAAATTCGTTCACTGTGTTGTTGAGCTGAGTGTGGGTTGAATTCCCAAAATGAAAAGAAAATTATTTCATGCAATTCAAAAGCCGTATACCTTAAATATAGACCACATTCGCCATTCACAGCCAGAGCATTTTGGGTAATGTAGGCTAATGGATATTTTAACCAATTAGACAGGTTATCTTGTCTCCAAACACCATACCTTTGTAATTTCAATATGGAAATAAAAAGATGGTGGTTCCCACTAAGGTATGTTTCCTCCTGGTGCAGAACACTTTCACATTGTTGCTTATGACCAAGGTGAAAGCTTTTACCGTCAATGGTGAAAACCATAAATATATACAGCATATCAAGCCTGCGGTCTTCCAAACACAGTATGGAGTATATTGTCATAAAACATGTATTTAAATACTGGCTTTTAGTTTTCTCTGTTATTTACTTAAAGAGGACAAATAATAGCATTACATGCAGCTGGACATTCAATGCAGCTATTGATGCCTGCACATTTCAACAACAAGGCAAATCAAAGAGCTTTACATAAAACATAAAAGCAACATAGGGAAATAGAGTGTGCAGACAAGTATTCTAATTAAAAGCCAAGAATTAAAAGATCATACATAAAAGATTAAATGTAAGAGGACACAATTTTCTGCCATAACATAGGCTATCCTATGCGATCTCCTTTTGATAACTAATGCAGTAAGTAATAATATTTCACTTCCATTCATTGAGCCTCCCCCAAAACTGTTTGCAGCCCCCCTAGGGAGGCTTGCCTAACACTTTGAAAACCCCTGTCTTAGATGATGATATATGCAACACAAACAAAGAGAATGTCAAACAGACTGGTTCATTCCCAGGACAGATTAGTCTTACATTTATTTTCACTTTTCAAACCTTGCAGTGATGAATGTTTTGTGATGCACTGCAGTTCATTTTACACAGCAGCAAAAACTATGATTGGAGACTTAACAAGGGACCACAACATGTGTCGGCCAGATATGGATACTGTATCTGAGCACAGGTGTCCTTACCTACATTAGATTTCCCTTTCTTCAATTACATGTGCAACTGAGACAGTTCAGGTTGTCTAAAACGGGAGTTTCTTTCCCTTTTCCTGCCACCTTATCTAAACTGGTGTGTATAGAACCAGATTTTTGGGAGGATTGGCCAATTTTAGAAAATGTGTAGAGTACACCGACAAAGTCACACCTAGAAGAGGGTGTTTTATAGTCAATGATTCTGTGGAAAATGTCACCAAAATGAATTGGCTCTTTTACTGTTATGACTTCACACCTCAAAGTAAAATCACCAGAAACAGTATAAAGTTCCTAAAATATCCACTCTTTGAATAATAGCATGCTTCCAAACAAGTCACCACCAGCCCATGTAAAAGGTTAGGCTGTCTGTTATTTAACTCTATGGGCCACACATTAATCAGCGCAGTTTGCGTGTAAACGTGTGGAAAGCAAGGCTCTTTTGGAAATGCCTCACAATACAAATCAGAAACGCTTGCCTGTACAAATCCCATCATGAAGAATGTTCACTGTTTACCTTTAGATCTCTATCTGTAAGATTATGCTGTGTGTCAGATGCAAGTTAAAACATACTTGCCTTTGCCCCTAAAGGAAAAAAAAGAATGATAACAATCTATTGTATTTTATCTTCACTCTTCCCTTTTAGCTATGATCTTATCTTTGCTGGGGGACCAGAAGAGATTCTCAGGAAGTTCCAACAATCCAATCACAAAGTGCTTTTTGCTGCAGAGGGACTAATATGGCCAGATAAGCGACTAGCAGACAAGTACCCCTCAATCCGCAGCGGCAAGCGCTACCTCAACTCCGGAGGTGAGTTCCAGAAATTCAAAATATGAGAAAGTCCCTGCCCGAAATGCTGAAATGTTTCGACCTGTTGAATTCTCTCTGTTATGGCTGACAGTGACCGTGTGTTGGCCTTTGTGTGCTGCCAAAAATGGGGGACTTACACTTCATACAGTGCCTGAATGCATCCTGTGTAGACACAGATGGAGGACTGAAGTGGCTGCTGCTGGTGCTCTGCTAATGTGCAGTTCATGCAATGCCTCCTGTGTCGACACAGTGTATCCCTAACCCCACCCTGACCCCTTGTTTAACCATAACCTATACAGTCATATTAACAGAATGAAAAATCCCAATGTATTCTGATGATTATCTGTGTTGACCGATATGGGACAATGCAAAACATCCTAACTTACATTATCCAAAGATAATGTTAAGATCAGAGAAAAAATAGTTGTTGCTTCACAAACTAAAAGTTGTTAAATTATAACCATTTATTTATCTTTTGTGTATAGCAATTTAATGTTGGGGTAGACTAATGTTTGAGTAACCTGGTAGTATACAAAAACTTCAAACATCAGCCGACCATCAGCTGTCAAACTTTGAGGACTTGCAGACCTAGTTGGAATTCAGGGGGATGAGCAGCAGTGTACCCTCAGTGTTAGTGTTTTACACTGTGGTGTAGAGACTTCAAGGAAGGGCAACAGACTGGTGTTAGTTTTAAAATATAAAACGGCAGGATTTTTATTATTATCTCTTGCTGTAAAATGGAAGTTTGTTTTCCCTGTAAACTGGCAGCTTGAGGTATTTCCTGTCCAAATGGACAGGAGGTGACTGTAGCCCATTCATGTGAATATTAACTGCATACTTTGTTCCTATTCAACCCTTTTATCATTTCTTTAGGGGCAGCCCTCCTCAACTTTGCATTGGCAGGCAACTGCATTGCATATGAAGATGTTTCTTGGCATAATGTGTCAACAAATACACAAAAGATACTGAAAGAGGGACAAAATGCATAGATTATGTGCAGAATTTTTTAAGAAAAGAACAGTAACAAAATGTTCTCATGCATAATCCACATGACATGGCCAGCTGCATCCTGTCAGTTCTTCAGGACACTGAATTACTACTTTCCTTGTGGTCATCAGTCTGGTCTGACCTCCCATATTGGAGTCTAGCTCTGTCAGACTGATCAGAGGCTGTTTTTAGCATTCATTGTCATTGACATGACATGTGGATTTGTCTTGGCCGCCAGAATGTGCCACAGTTTGTATAAAATTGCAGGTCTTGTTTGTGTTCCTACGGCTACCGCCCAGATGACCATTGGGGAATGTTTTATAGCATCTGGACACACACAACTGTGTCACAGAGAATACAGTATTTCAGAGATGGACTCAAGATACAGTAGGGTTGTGCTGAACTTCCCAGTACTTTCCGGGATCTGTTGATTTTAAGGCCATAATTTTGTGGATAAGCTACTGAAAATATGATTTGTATAAAATGTCATGATTTCCTTTTAACTTTTCCTCGATCCTGCCATTTAGATTATGTCATGTCTATCCATCAACTTGTTTACAGTGTCTAAGGCTTTTGTTGAAATGATGGGATGCAAAATGGCACACACCAGCAGCATAGCCAAACCCTGCAATCTGTTACTGTGGTCAGTAACAGTATAGGCGGAGAGAGGGGAAAACTGGAGTAGAGACTGCCATGAGAATGTACATTTAGAGAGCGTGTGAGATACCAGCACACACAGTTCCAGTAGTGAGTTGTGGGACGGTTAGAAGGTATAGATTACAGCTTTCCACTGCCCATTATTGCACTACAGACTGAGGGAAGAGAAAGTCCCTGCCCATTTCTTGTGTGCTTGGGATTACTGCCAAAAATCACTCTTTGTGTAAGGCGTTCAGGCTTCCTAGAGTGAAGTCTTTAGACCAAGGAGCCAGCAGATATAGTATAATTGTCACCAACAGTCTGGCTGTTGTGTATGATCTTGGCCTATACATTACCGCTGGATATGTGTTACCGATATGTGATTGATATGTGATTACTTGCAGGTATAATCGGCTATGCCCCATACGTAAACAGAATTGTTTCACAGTGGAACCTCCATGACAATGACGATGACCAGCTCTTCTACACTAAAATCTACTTGGATCCTTTACAGCGAGTAGGTATCCTGTGTCAGGTTCAACACAACAGGTGAAAATAGATCCCTACAAAACAAATCTTGGATGGCTAAGAAAATCTATGTGTTTTTGCATATTTCAGGAAACTCTCAACATGACTTTGGACCACAAGTGCCAGATTTTTCAGAACCTGAATGCGGCAGTCGGTGAGAAATCACAGAAATTGAATTCTAAAATTCACTTTCCTCAATATGTATACATCTTGTCAAATATTTTAAACCTAATTATTTAAAAGTACAGTTATGCACTTTTAAGTGAAAAAATTTAAGCTGGGATATTAAATAACTTTGCTGCCCTAACTTAAACCAACATTGTAATGTTTTGCTCCCACATTCTGTAAAAGATGCATATTTTCAGAGCACTTGTTGGCTTGGCAATTTACCCTGTCAGTAATACACCCTTACGGCTCTTGCCCATGTGGTAAGTCGATTTTCATAACCTGGTCTGAAACGTCTCTTGTTCTTCTTTTTGGCAGATGAAGTGCTCCTCAAGTTTGGAACAGACCGCGTAAGAGTTAGAAACACAGTGTACGACTCTCTGCCAGTGGTTGTCCATGGCAATGGAAACACCAAAGTGAGTAAGAAATTACGCCCTATATAGTGCACAGCATAGATACTTTTAAGTTGATTAAGGACACTCGCTTTACTAACATTAATTACTCAAGTTTGCATTCACCGCATAAAATCCCACACATTTAGGAAATATACATACGGTTCTATGACACTTGCCAGTAACCCTGGCTATAAAAGCAAGCTCATTATTCAGTGAAAGGGGAGAGTTCCAGCCAAAACTAGGAACATTTTCTTTTCGCCATCACTCTCTATATCTAAGAGTGACAGACTCAGCAAGCTGAAAAGCAGGATATCCGTATGATACCATCATCATCCTGTGGAGGATTTTTTTTCCTGGTCTTTTTCCTTCCCTCATCTCTTCACAAGTTTTGCTCCACCACCAGCTGCCTGTCTCTTGTCTTCCTTGGTAATGAACCAAACCCATCCATCCCTGTTGAGTCATTCTTCCCAGAGGTCTCAACATCTGGAGGAGAAGCTCTAAATGGTAGATCCCAGAAACCTTGTCCTAGCAGTGGTTTGGGAGCCGCCTAGCTGGATCTTCGACCATTAAGTCATCATTATTTTCCATCATTATTATGCCAAGTTTAATCTGGTTGCAAATAGATGATCATAATGTTAATGTCTGTGATAACAAATGTGTATAGAGTAGTGCACTGCACCTATTATGTTCCCCATAAATTTGGACTTTTTGGGCAGAAATACAGTGCAGCCATAATTATGACATTCAAGAAAAGAACTGAGAAGAAAAGGAATAATTACACCAAACTGTCCCAATTTCACTATGTATATGCCTTTGGTCTTTAGTCAAGTGATTCTGCCTGATGATTCTTTTGTATCCCAATATTGTATCCACAGAAATGTTCCAAAGTAGGATTTTCCAAACACATTTACAATCAAATGGAGAAAGACAGACAGAAAGACAGCATGCAGAGGATTAAAATGCTGATTTGAATCTTCTGCAGGCATTTACCTGCTCTGAATTCTTTCCTTTACAGATGTACTTGAACTACTTGGCAAACTATGTCCCCAATACATGGAACTATGAACACGGCTGTAGTCAATGTGATGACGATGTTCTGGACTTGTCTCAGTTAAAAGTAAGTGCTTCCAATTGATCCATTTTCCTTTTATTTGCGGTCCTCTTCAGTCCATTTTTAAGGTGCAGCTGTGGAAAGTTTATACTAAACCACCTCCCTGTGGACATAGGAAAGGATGAAAAATTGCCTCGTCTTCCAGCATGAACCATCCATCAGTGTTTGCCTAGACAGTAGGGGTGGAGCCAGAGTTGTCCTTTTTCAACAGATAAGCAAGATTTGTTGGTGCTGCACACACTCCCTTTCCAACAATAACAGTTTATGTGCCCATTGGACCCTTTTAAAAGTTTCAGGGAAACTCCTTGGGGAAGAGGAAGTCCTGCACTGCTGTGGTGCAGGATATGGCTTCTGGGGTTTTCAGAAGGGCTCATTTAAAGGGGTGTCACTGTCGACCAGCCTGCCTTTTAGTGGGCTTCTCAGGATGGGTTTTATCCACAACAGTAAGTTATAGTGGTTATACTGAAAATTTGTCATAGAATTCAGCCAAGCCTGGCAACGTATAGACAGCAGGAATGGCAGGCACTTGGAAATGCCTCTGGCTGTGTGGTTGCGTCTGTCAACAATGTTACCAAACTATACTTCTCTCTTTGTGGGCAGAGTACTGAAGCATACACAAGATCCCAGTTAATCTACATTATCATCCGTGTTTCTATCTATTTGGTTTGTTGTTCCACTATGCTAAAAGTGCACATCATAACTAAATGTGCTTCAATAGTTTAACTGGAGCTGATTCAATACAAACCGAACTACATGAAAGGCATCTCTGTGAAAGTTGCTCTCAGTGACCTTGTATAATGAATGTAGCTTCTCAATAATAGGCAAGTTAGTAAAGACATTTCATTCCACTGTGCCACTCTGTGTGTTTGGAAGAGAGAGCTCTGGAAGATCAGGTCATTTGGAAACACTGGTCATACTGTGGTAAACCCAGGTCACTGGCAGCCTAGCTTGGTTCTTTGTGTACTTCGGTTTTGGGAATGAGCTTAGGCCTTGCAAAGACACTGAGTGTTACACTGCCAAAGCTATATACTTGTCTCTTGTGTGCAAATGAAAGTCTAGGAGTTGCTTCTCTCTGCTTTAATAAATGCCTGAGTTATACTTTTCTCTGTCCTTTTTGCCACTGCTTTCCTTTCGCTGCATGTCCACTGTATGTCCAAACTCTCATTGGCAAGATGCATGTGTTCCCCTTCTTGTGCCTGAAACACAGTCATTGCGGAACTCGAAAATTAGACGGTTCGGCTCGGATCCCGTTTTATCCCCAGCCCAGACCTTTGCTGTGAACTGGTCAGGAGGATCAGGAATCCAGACTGAGCTGTGTGGGCTGGAACTGAAGTGTCATGGGAAAATGTTTCCTCCTCTCTTCTCTGTGTCTGTTGCCTTTTTTTCTCTTTATATCTTCGTTGCCCTAATGGTCTGAGCAATACACTTTTGTACATAAGCTGTCCTCTGAAAAGAGTTATACAGTACATGGCAATCTGGTTTAGAAGTAAGAATTCCTGTAAAATAATGCACACCTAGTGGGAGTCTATTAGAACATCAACTGTCATAGTCTTTCGAGAGATTTATTTCAGAACACAGCAGATTATAATATCAGGAATGAAATCAGTTAATTAAGAGCAAGTAAGTGACGCAAAGAGAATGCTGTCTCAGACACCATCTGTTGCAACTTCGTTGTTTGCTTATGGCTGACGTGAAATGTCAAAATCATCCATGATTTATGTTAAACAGTGTTACATAACTAAGCCCATTTGTTTAAAATATTACTAATTTGTCTCTCCTCTAATCTAAACAGGAGTATCCAAATGTGTTGGTTGGAGTGTTCATTGAGCAGCCAACTCCGTTTCTTCCTGAATTCTTCCAGCGGCTGCTGACCCTGGATTACCCCAAGGATAAACTGAAACTTTTTGTCCACAACAATGTGAGCGTGTGCTGCAGCTGCAGCTAGGTTTTGTTTACAGTAGATCTCTACCACGCATGGCCCCTTATATGTGACTTCTAATCCATTGATATTGGCTCCCTCCTCAGGAGGTTTACCACGAGAAGCACATCCAGAAGTTCTGGGAAGAGAACCGAAATGTGTTCAGCAGTTTCAAGGTTGTGGGACCAGAAGAAAATTTGAGCCAAGGAGAGGCCAGGAACATGGGCATGTATGTGCGCCTCTTCTCTAAAGCTATCATCTCTCAGAACTTGTGGTTTGAAGAACAAAATTGATGAAACCAGATGATGCTGTTTTTGGCCCAGATTAATCGTAGCCTAAAGGAAGACTTGCCGGTTACTTTTAAACCTCATAATGGTGCTTTAATGACTTAGATCTAATTAAACACAACAATGTTAATGTATTATATAATGCATAGCTCTTCAGACACTTTCCAGATAATGTGTCTTTTCTTGGCTAGAGCATACAGAATTGATATTCCTTCTGATTCCTCCTTTATAGGTACTCCCTTTTATTGGCCAGTGTTAAGTAAAGTAAGCCTGTTGTCACAGTGATAAGTCAATCTGTGAACTACAGAGATTCTATCAAAAGCACAGCAGGCCTAAAAGCATTGGTCAGGACAGCCCTATAATAACCTAGGGTTTATTAGCAGTCTCTAATCTTCCTAAAATCACATTATGCACTGGAAGCTTAAAGAAAGTCAGTGAAAGTCTGACTCCGTGATTACTTACAAGTACTTCATTGACTATAATAAGCTCTGGATTGAATAAGCACTACTTTCTCGGCCTTGTCTGTGATTTTTATGTCATTAGGGATCTTTGCCGTGAGGATGCCACATGTGACTACTACTTCAGCATTGATTCAGATGTGATGCTCACCAACAGGCAGACACTGATGCTCCTCATTGAGCAGAACAGGTAATGATGTAGTTACTGGAATAGAAGCCACACTGGAACCTATTCTACAAGCCTCCCTTGTAGTTGCTGTGTTTGTTGAACCATTGAATTTATCCCTCAAGTGGCAAAACCACAGGAACATTACAGCTGTGTGAATGAAAGTTTAAAAATAAGCCGTTCTGGCTTCCTGTTTTTGCCTGGCCACATGGAAACAGTGAAAGAGTCTGCACTAACCCTGAAGTGCCACTTTGCATTATACAAAAAACAAACATGCTAACTCTTTTTCCCATCTACTGCTCATGACCGAAGAAAGCTTCCCACAAACTAGATGTGACCTGTTGGAGGCATGCAAAGTAAAAGCCCTTCTAGGATATATAAAGACTGCATGAGAATTCTCTGCTGACTCTGAAGTTGTCGGAGGAAAATGCCAATCTATCTTAATGAATAATTTAGCATTAGTATACTGTAGTGCAGTGTAGGGCTGCAATGATTATTTTAGTAATCAAGTATTATACAGATTCATCACTTCTACACATTTTATACATGTACAAGTAACAATTGTGGCTTAATTTTGCTAGTCTTCATCTCAACTAGCAATAATGATTTACGTTAAATGCTTATGTTACCGTTACCTTGTTTCGGGTCCACTCTGTGGATTCGATGCGTAAGACTCGGACTGGGTGCTTTCTGCTCAGCTTTCTGAAGCATTGCCATCTTGCTGTTGTGGTAGGCTAGTTCCGTTTTACAGTCGTCACACTGTACAGAGTTGTTTTGTTTTAGCTTGAAATGATACCATACTTTGGACACTTTCTGTCTTTTTCTCTGGCCTGTCTCTTCGTCCCTTGTTATTTTCTCTCTTCCTCCACATTGTGTGACAGTAATAATTATTTGTGCGTAACAGTGCGCTGTATGTAGTTATATAGCTTAAACGAAGCATCGATGGCATTCAAAAAATTTGCATCAAAGCTTTTTAGAAATCTAATTATTTAAATTTCTAGATGAATCGTTTTAGCCCCAGTGCGCTGGTTCTCAAACTTTTTCTGTCACATCTCCCTTTAAAAGCCAAACAACAATCATGCCCACCCCACGCCAGCAAAAATGGATTTAATTTTTTTCAGTCATTAACAATACAGCCGATTGAAAAAAACAAGATTCAGGTTAGTAAAACAGCCTTGCATCAGAGTACTTGTTTGTTAATGTCAACACATGAATCATATTCACTTAACTTTAGGGGCTGCTCAACATCCACAATGCCCCTGAAGTGGTTCTACACACCCCCAGTTTGAGAACCACTGCTGTAGCGCATATCAACCAACACTATGATTTATGGCTCAATTATTTTAGGTCTGCCCAGTTTATTTCATATAATAGTGAAAAAAATACCTTTAATTGTGGTTTGTAAGACTGAAAGAACAGCAGTGGAAAATTCCTGTTACTGTATTTCATGCAAAGAAATAGACCAGATTCCAGTTTAGAAAAACAGCCTGCTGCATCAAACTGTTACACTAATCTGAATCCAGTATGATGTACAGGTCTGGTTTGCATTATGCACTTGTGTTAGTGACTTTGCAGTGATCATATCTTTCCACAGAGGTTGATCTCCTTGATGCAGCATGCTAGTTTTACCACTAAGAGACCCATACATTAGGTGGTTGGCTGTGAGATGTCACTGAGTTTTGTCGGTTCTGACAGAATTACCATCTTCCCACTCTGCTTCTTCTCTACAGAAAAATAATTGGTCCCCTTGTCACTCGTCACAGCAAGCTTTGGTCCAACTTCTGGGGAGCCTTGAGCCTGGATGGTTACTATGCTCGCTCTGAAGATTATGTCGACATTGTGCAGAGAAAACGTGTGTAAGTCACAAGTGCAATAAGGGTACACACAGCAATGACTTTGCATGTTTATGGTTCACAAACACACACACACACACACACACACACAGCATCTTAAAGTGCTGAAACAGTTCTTGTCCATGTTTAGCCATATGCAGTTCATTATAAAGACTAAGAGTCTTAGCTGCATCCTAGAATACACATTGAAATTGTCATTAAAGCCACAATCAACCTGAGCAGTGTTTTAGTACTAAGCATCAATACCTGAGGCGTGGAAAAACCTGTAGTCAAATTCACTTCTTCTCTGACTGATTCACTTTTTTATGTGTTTAAAAATAAGTTGAAATGGCGACCAGATGCCGCAATGGAGTCAACATTCACCCACCACAGTAGAAGCCGAGATTTAATCACCCATTAAACTGTACAGAAGGAGACAGTGAGGGATCAGGCCATTGCCGCTGCACTCCTACTGGTTGGTCAGGGTGCGTGGGCAGAGAGGGTTGCGATCTAAAGACTGCACAAACCTCCAAGACAAAGACTGTAATACAAGTGCAGTTGGCTGTAATTAACTGCTATGTAATTGTAATTAAATGAGGACATCTTTTACCATGATACGCTGCCTTATTTTTTACCATATACAGTCATTGCCAAAAGTGTTGGCACCCCTG
>JAPMOB010245362.1:0-17376 GCA_029875015.1 Lepomis gibbosus
GGGCGGAAGGCGGGGTACACACTGGACAGGTCGCCAGTCCAGGCATAAGTTTTCATTTTAAAATGCTTAACATTTGATACGCTTACGCCTAGTGTCCACACTGCTCTGACATTTTCAAACCCCTGAATTGGAGACTTGAAAATGCTGCTGACCATGTTTTAGTTTGAAAACTCAGGGATTGCGTTTTAGTCCAGATGGGCAGAAACGGAGACTTTTGAAAACGATAACACAGACACCCACGTTCACTTCTTGTTTGTGTCTTATCAGACACGACCTGTCCTGCCCTGATTTTCCATGTCCCAATCATGTAACGGAAGAAAACAAATGATCATCTTGATTGCCAGTAGTTAATTTAACATGGATAACAAATAACAGACATCGCTTACCTTGTTGTCCATGCTAGCAACTGTTAAAGAAATCAGGAAAAGAAATATCTGGTCTTACTTTTTGCCATTGCTGCTCTTTGTTCCTAGTATTTTCTGCAACTAAGCAAACAACCACAGAGTATACAGTCTGCTTCATGTTCACACCAGCACGCCCAGTGTACGTGAATGGGGATCTGAGTTTTCAGGTATCGTAGTATGGACAGAGATTAATTCTGCTGCTAAAGCGGTGCTAAAGCGCTCTTGTGTACGAAGCTCGTGTGTACGGAGCTTGTTTGTGTTTTAAAATGAAAATGTATTAGTGTGGATGTAGCCTGCGTTCATGTGTCTATCTGTGTGTTTGTGCACTTGCCATGAGGCAGCAATGGGGGTGCCAGCCTAGTTGCCATAGCAGCCTGAGATGTGCTGGACCCCTGCCTGAGGAGTAAACTCACTCACACACGTGTGTACACACACACACACACACACACACACACACACACACACACACACACACACTGAGCTTTTAAAAACAATACAACCCCTAACAGCCAGACATTAAATGAAGCCAAAAAAAATCAAAACAGTAAAATAGAGCTGTAATCCTGGGGTTAATCCAGTTGGCTGCTGCTCTGTCACACAGTGATAATGGACAGATCAGGTAAGGTTAGTACAATTTATCTGATACACTTGACCTGGATTTGTCCCGTCTCTGTTGGCAGGGAGTAAAAATGATGTAGCATACTGTATGAATATATTAAAGAAATGCATTCTGTTCTACATATCAGCAGAGGAGGCCCTCTCCCGCATAACTACTCTATTACTGCTTTGCTATGCCATCTGTCTTAAGAGGGATTGTTCTAAAAAAGCTACAGCGAATGACAGACTGCAGGCTGACGTAGTAATGTAAGACGCAAAGGAGGCCTGGAGAATCCTTCTACTGGCATTGTGGTGACGTAATTGTGGAAGCAGAAGTGCAGAGGAGATCAACATGTACTCACTGATAACAGCATTATGTAAATAAGCCGGTTGTATTAATCGCAGTTTTCAAGTTCTAAATGCGGCTTTGACCTTTTCAGCTTCATCTTCGAGGCTTTTAGTATCTAAACTTAGAAAAGGCTCAGCATATTGTGTTTGTTTTTTGTGCCATACTCTGGCAATGTTTCCAACAGAACAGGGCTTTTTGGTGAAGAATTGCTGGTGGCTTGTATAAGCAAAGACCTTTTTTTTTAAAGGGAGAACGGCACATCCGGTGAAAGCTGTTCTATACAGTATTCTGTCCAGGAATCTACAAGTCTCAGAAAATTACTCAAATGTGTTCTCATTTGGGATTTAGTGATCTGTGAATGTGTTTGAAGACAACACAATTTTAACAGAAAGCCTATGTTAAGAACTGGAGGCATGGAGTACTTCAACAAATTAGCATTGCACTCCTAAAACTTTATTGGACTCACAATGGATATTCTTCTTCCTTGCTGCCTACATTACCCACAATGCGACTCCACTATCGACAGTTTGGTTCGGAGATTTGGGTGTGTTATACTAGTAGCAGTTAATGTGGCCTCAGGCTTTGAGCCTCAAGCAGAGATGTGCTTAGTGCTCATGCATTGGATGGCAGTGGGTCTGACAGCTTGGGAGAAGAAGCTGTTGCATAGGCGGACTTATGCTGCAGAACTTCCTGCTTAATGTCAGAAGGGTAAATAGGCTGTGTAACGGGTGAAAGGGGTTGATGGTAAATATCCTGGATCGAGGTGAGGGAGACCTCTATGATCCTCTCAGCTGTTCTCACTACGCAATGGAAGGTCTTCAGTTCTGATGCTCTGCAGTTCCCTGGCTACACGGTAATACAGCCAGTCGGGACGCTCTCCACACTGCTTCTGCAGAAGGTGGTGAGAATGGGCGGGGGTAAGCTAGCTTTCTTCAGTCTCTATAGAAATTGGAGGAGCTGCTGTGCCTCATTAGCTGTGGAGGTGGAGTAAAGGGACCAGGTGAGGTCGGTGCCGATGTGCACACCAAGGAACTCTGTGTTCTTGACCCTTTCCACTGCTGAGTCACGGATGAGCAGTGGGGAGTGGTCAACAGGCTGTCTCCATGACCATCTAGTTCATCTTCGTAACATTGAGAGACAGGTTGTTGTCCTGCACCATCTCGCCAACTGCTCCACTTCTTCTCTGTATGACAATTCATCATTGTTGCTGATGAGGCCCATCACTGCTGTGTCATCAGCAAACTTGATGATGTGGTAGGATTCTGTTCTGGCACAGCAGTTTTATCTAAGTACGACTGCTGTGCCAGCAGGAAGCTAAGTACGCAGCCCTGAGGGGCTCCCGTGTCCGCTGCAGATGTGAAATGCCTGTGATCTCTCTGTCAGAAAATCCAGAATCCAGTTGCAGAACCAATTCTTGATGATGGTGGAAGTGAATGTGGCACCAGTAGTCATTAAGGCACTTTGTTGTTTTCTTCTGCACGGTATGGAGGTCCGTTTGAAGATCTCAGGAACCACAGCCTGGCTAAGAGATGTGAAAAAAATATGTCTGAGGACATTGGCCAGTTGGTTGGCACAGTCTGAGCATGTGGCCAGGTATGTTGTCTGGTCCCACAGCTTTCCGAGGGTTGACTCTGGATAGCATCTTCCTTACATCAGCTATGTCCGGACGGAGTGCCTGCTTTTCGGGGAAATAAATAAATCTTACTTACTTACTTGGCTTCATGACAGTGACTTCCTCTGAGCATTTCTCCATGTAGGCAGTTAGAGAGTCTGGGTACTCCTTTACATGTGTAACGGTCATAGGTGGCTGTCTCTCTACCTCATATTCAGAGATAAGCTCGCTTCTTCCTAACTCCACACCCCCCCAGAACTTTGTCATTTTCAAACTTGTAGCCCTCAGGATGTGTAGGATTGAGGAGCTTGACCCAACGAAGGGCAACACACACCAGCAGCATTATAATTTGTGTAAAAATGCCTGCACCCATCGTTTTTTTTGTAAGCCTGTGCACTGGTGGCATCTTGACACATGTCAACCTGGGATGGCATGTGTCAAGATGCTGCATGTGTGCCGTGCCAACTCCTCGGGATAATTCACTGTCTCAGTGTCGACACATGTTGATTCATAAAAAAAGCAGAATTTTAATCACATTCACTTCGAGAGCACCCATTCCAGCTACTGTTACTTAATTACTAGCCTACACACAGAACTACTACTCTGGTGTGTGTTTCAGGGCTGACATGGCATCACCTGTATGCTGCAAAAGTCAGGATATCACAGTCACTGTTGCATCAAATCTGATAATTGTGTTTTTTGTTTGTCTCTTATAAGTGCCCAAACAGAGACACAATGCTAAATTGATGGAGTACTCTTTTTAAGGTCCATGACACGTATTATTGGTTTATGTACAGAACATATTCTGATTGTTTTTCCTGTAATCAATAGTTTCAGTCACTGCAACATCACTGACATGTAAAATGGGAAATGGGAAATTACATTGTGGCTAATCTAGGTCACTTGAAGTTGTAGAAAACACAAAAAGAATATATTTTGAACAGTTTGTGTATTTGCTAAGGCACATTACCATAACCTGCAAGTAACACTGCAAAATAGTTTTACAGAGATAAATATTGTATTATCATACTCATGAATATTCATCACAATAAAACTTGTTCCTTGACTCGTACGATTTAAATTCAAGCTGCCACTCTCTTGACACACAGGAGTTTTCTTCTTAACGTTAGGTAATTTAAAACTCTTCCATTCAATTTTAAACCACCCTTTGAACCCCCAAAATGACAAAAAATAAATAAATAAATTCCCAAAGGATGCAATTCATCTAAAATATAGACACCTATTGTGTTGTCCATGTGTGTGCAGTGGCACAGTAAATGGTCATCTTAAAGATGCGAAGAACCAACAAATTAAAATTTCACCAAGAACATTTTACCATTGTACGTACATTGTACTTCCTTCCCTGCATTTCATGGGAGATATACCGGAATGCTTCAAACAGGGAAAAAATGTTTCTGTTCTTGCTGTACAAACAGGCCAAAACTTTTAGAGAAGGCAGAGGCTGGAGCAAGAGATTAAAACCCCCACCGCCTCCACCACCTTGTATCTTCTCTTCAGTAAAAAAAAAACATTTGACCATTAAAGCAGATATACTTTTTGCATCAGGACATGAATATGTGATGCCACTGGAGAGAAGTGCAGGCTACCTACTGTTGTTTTGTTTTTTAATTTTACAACAACACAGTACAACATGAGTATCAAATTAATTTGACAGTAATATATGGATGTCTAAAATGCTTTAATGGTGCTTAGTAGGAAACCTAAGGCTCACCAAATTAGCATTGCAACGATGCTCATTAGATGCACGCGCACACACACACACACACACACACACACACACACACACACACAGTGCCAGCACCAGGTGAGTCACCAGTGGGCTTTACATCTGCTCCATATTCCTTTCTATATACAGTCTTTCTATTTCCCCACCCAATAGTTTCTTTTCTCTCGTGGTGTATTCTTTCTTTCCTTCTCATTCTCCCCACGCTCAGTAACCACGATCATCCCATCTCCTCTCTTCTTTTGAATTATTTCCTATCTACTGCCTGCCTGTCTCTCCGCTGTTCATGTAGTCTCCCTTTCGCCCCCCTTCTTTCTCTCTTCTCTACTGTATGCCTCTGATCTCGGCCCCCACTAGTATCCTCCTGTCTGTACTCTCTCTGTCTCTCTCATATGTAAGAACAGTACAGAAGAAACTAGTAGAGCTCGGATATGAACTGTGAGCTAAGAGGCCGGCTGTGTTAATATTTCACACACTCTTTAGCGACTGCTACGCAGGTGGAGAGAGCTGCTAATGAGAGACGCTTTATGAGGTACAAATGAGAGAAACAGATACAAATGTCAGGGCAGTACCATTTTAGTTATTTGTTGTTCACGTCAGTGTTTTCTCTTGTTCATCTGCTGCTGTTGCATCTTCTGTCAGGCAAATGATATCATCAAAATTATCTAATAAAATTAAAGACCCCATGTACACCTGCAACTTATATGTAGATATCTGGATATGAAGAAATTAGTGTTAAAGGAGGGGAGTGATCGATTGGAAAATAAATGCAGCAAAGGCAGAGAAGTCCTGACTTTTAGCCTGCATTAGACTGTCCTTGCCTGGTAAATGCCCACGTCTTTCAATCTCACCTCCATGTACTCTGCAAACCTGTTTTTTTCAGAATCTAGACAGCCCTCCAGAGCCACAGGACACATGTTTTCACAGGCATTGAATACAAATCCCCACGACAAGTAAAGTGAACAGAATCAGTGGAGTGCCCTTTTAATGCAATCACACAATCTGGGCATGTTCTTTTTTTCCAGATGATTTTTTGGTATCTTGCCATCTTGGCAAAAAAACCACAGGCAGGAAACATGAGAAGAGAGATGGGTATAAAAGAGAACAAAGGTCTCATGCTGGAATATAACTGGGGACGTTGTATTTATATGGTATGTGTCTTAACCACTAAGCATTCAGGATGACCCATTGTGGCCTCATTCTTAAAAGAAATGTTTGATATTTAGGAATTGTTATTTGATTTCTCACCAAGTTAGATAAGACAATTGTTATCACTCTCGTGTCTGTACATTAAATATGAAGCCTCTGCCAGCAACTGACTAACTTAGCTTAGCGTGTGGATTGGAAACAGGGGAATACAGCTAGCCTGGCTCTGTCCAAAAGTAACACAATGCACCTACTAACACATTTAAAGCTTATTAATTAGCATGTTATAGCTATAACTAGTTTGTGGTAAAACAATTTAACCATTTTCTGGGAGGAGTTTGTCTACAGTACTGGACTATCTTGGCCCCAAATGTCCAACTATTCCCAGGCAACAAGTTAAAAGGTCAAATAAACTATTTTTTTTCAGCAAACTTAAAATAAGTACATCACTGAAACAGCAGTACTTTTTCCCTTGACCCAGGACACGTTTTTTATTTTAAAATCTGCAACCTCTGCCTTCTGTTTTGCAAACTGAGATCTAATCACAACATGGGCATAACTGAAATGACAACAGTATAGTATCATTATGAATGACACAAGGTGATATTATTATGTGACAGTTAACTGCATGGTGTAATCATTTTAATCAGTTTCAAAATAGAATTAGCTTGGTGATGACAGATGTTCGTCATGTTATCACATTACCATTTCTTTCCAATTTAAGATTGGTAACAGAGAAGGAGTCAGTTTAAATCGAGAGTTTATCAGATTTTTGTGCTCGACAGAAATATTTAGTTGTGCATTTCTTTTGTGAGGTCTCCTAGAAGTATTCTGTGGACACATTTCAGTTTTATTCAAGCATGCATGAGCACAAATATTAAATGGGTAAGGAGGGAAGTAGCAATACATTTAACTGGATTAGGTGTTCAATGTGTTTGCAGGCAATGGACAGTGGAGGACAGGAGGAGCACATAGACAAGAGAGAAAGAGAGACTCGTGGGAAATTAAGACATTCTGGAGGTTTGTGGACGAATGCATCCATGGGTAGAGAGCGAGCGAGTGTGGGTAGATTGACAGAGAGGTCACACAACTAGTTGTGTGTTTTGTGCTTTGTGTGCAATTTGTAGTCTCCAAGTGGGACTTATCTGACTCAAAGTAAAAGCTTTTTGACAACACAAACACCTTCATGTCTGCATTTCTTTTTGACACACTGTGTACATAAGTACTGTATACTGTGGCGTGCGGCACACACACAAAAACATACACTCGCAGCTGATGTTACAGTCACTGCAGCAGGATGTTTGGTCTTTGTCCTCATTAATAAACTACAGTGAATGCATGAATGAGCTAATCTGTGTGTGTGCACGTGTGTGAACAAGAGTGTTGTAATAAAATGTCTGTGTTCTGTCTACTTTTGTGCCTATTTCTGTTTTTCATTGTGTCCTAATGGATGTGACTAACTATAAAAATTCACACACACACATACACAGTCATACATGTGGTTATGAACTTGTACACGAATGCTTGTGTGTGTTAAAAGTTTAAACGCCCCCTCCTGTATTTCCTGTCTCTGCAGGCATACTCTGCCTACTCAACCAATCAAGAGGAAGCATCTCACATCTCTCTTAACGAGCCAATTAAATTAGTGCTGCTGAAAGGAACGACCTCGGGGCACTAACCCCCCCCCTTCCTACTTCTCTCCTCTTCTCTAGCTTTCTCTCTCTCTTTAATTGCTCCTATTCCCCCTCTCTTTATCATCTTCCCATCTGTGGCTCTCTTGCGGTTTGTTTTTCCTTCCTTTCTTCTTGTCTCTTTCTGTCCTTCATCCTTGATGTCTCTCCATTTTTCCTTTGTTCACCTTGTCTCTCTGTCGTGCCAGATGTTTCTCTCCTTTCCTCTCCGGCAATTCTACCCTAGAGTCCCTTATCCATTCTTACTTTGAACTGCTTAGTTGGTCGTCGGTCATCTTGCTTGTTGAAGAGATGTATTATAGATTGGTAATAGAGATAAAAACACAAACACGCACGGATTGTACAAAGTGCTCTTTTATGTGATTAATCTAAAATGGCTGGTCGCAAATTGGTAGTTATGGTTTTAAATCTGCACTGATCAATGTTATAAAAATAACGATAGATCAAATGATTATGCCTAATGTGAAAGGAGTTGTTTGTTTTGACGATTCCACAGAGAATTATCACCAAACGCTGCAGTTCCCCACTGCTCTGCAGAGCTTTTCAGCATCTTGCAGCTCTTTGTTTTGGTTGTCAGGAGACTTGACTGTTTTGAGTCACTTTGATTAGCAGCATATCTGGCAGCAGTTTTCAGTGAAAAAGATCTAGAAACCCACTGTACGCCACCTTCCCAGCAACAAACAAAGCAGTCAATGATATACCTGTGATAGTCAATGGTCAACAAGTTGAAGTTAAAAACGGTAAGATGAATTCATAAACCTTGAATGTGGTTTCATGTGTAATATAGATAGATGGGTGTCACATGCAAAGAAAAATGGTGCCAGAGCAGCTTTGATGCTCCCTTGCACAGATTGTCCCAGAAGTCTGTGAAACCCAGCAGGAGGGATGAAACATCATTCTTCCAAAAGCCAGCGCCTGATAATGGTGGTAGAGAGAGCTGTCCACCTGATAGGGTAGTGATCTGGTGACGATGATGGTCATAACTGATTAATGTTAGTTTTACACTTAATACCCCTTGTGCCTTAAATAAAAGCATCTGCATTCTGATTTCTCCTTCAATATGTGAACTGTCTGTACAACATATAAATAAGGTTGACAGAATTGTTGGTGAGCATCTGAGACATTTGGTCTGGAATGATTACAGACTACAACAGTACAAAGGCCACCATGAGGGTAAATGTTTTCATAACGAGGGAGATCAGAGAAGAACGGCAAAATGTATTCCACCCAACAGGTGGGGAGCAAGTCTGCAAACATCTCTCAGTGAAACAGTGTACTGCAAAAAATACTCATATGTTGAAAGCGATATACGGCAGTAGAAAACCAAGCCAAACAACTAAGAATAAGATACGGAGACAACAACAAACAACATGAGAATCAGATGACTGAAGGTTTACACTGACTGACGAATCCTACTTTTTGTTCTAATATGCTGATAGTGGGTTGAGAAACATGGTAGAGATGGTGTAATGGTAAAAGGTTGAACTGACACATACTAGGCCTGGCAATATCATTTGAACACCACAGTGTACTAAAGATGGTTGTTGACCAGGTGGAGGAACACGATAGGTCCTTTAGATGCTGGATGTCAACAGAACAGAGCACTTTAGGATAGAAACAAAGACGTGATCTCTGAAGCATGAGCCACCAAAATCTGCAGAAACTTGCACCATGCTTTTAAGTTAAATGACTTTAGACCAGAAAGATATTATGCTTAGCTTTATGTATATTTAATAGCTTTAATTGTTTCAGATCATGATGACAAACTGTGTTCAGCAAATTGCCAAACAAGAAAACATCTGTAGTGTTTATTGTGTCTGGGATTTCAGTAAGAAGAAACCTCACAACTTTATTGTCACTAGTTATCCAGATCAAATTTTGTGCTCCAGATGATAAGGGCCATTATATATATTTAAACAGGACTAGTCTAAAAGCCAGAAGGGGGACTCTTAGAGGTTGTGCTGCTCCTTTTACTGGTCTGTTAAACCAACATAGCAAGTGAATGACCAATGATGACTCAGGCCCATCATTACTAATCAAGGGTCATGTGAGGTCAGCAATTGTCTTATCTCCTCCGGTCCGGGCTTTTCCCTCCCCTTTTCCCTCCCCCTTTCCCTTAATTATTTCATAATCTTCGTAAATTCTTCTTATGTTGTACTGAATATGATTGTGGATGGATTCTAAACATGTTGATCATGTAAAATACAGCTACAGCATGCTTGGGTGAACAGGAGAAAATGGGAAGGCAATAGCTTAATACAGAAATGGATTTTGAATATTTTAGGGTTTGTCACTCTGTTCCTGACCACAATTAGAATTTGAGAGGCAATCAAGATTCATCCTAAATATATGGAATAATTCTTCTTTTTTTTTTACAAAGATCAGAGGTTTCAATATAATATAATTAGAGGGTGATGATAATGACCCTCTTTTGCATGAAAATAAAGAAAATGAATATGTGAGTATGTGTTTAGCATAGATGTAGAGCTGAAGCCAAGTTTGTCTTTGTCCTGACAGAAAAAGGCAGGCAGACTTCGAAGATGAGACTGGATTGAATTTGTCTCAATTACTCAAACATCGAGGGAGAGAGGGAGCAAGAGAGAGAGACATCAGTAATGTCTCCAGCTGCCTGCGATAATTGGTTCACTTGGGACAATGACTGTTTATTCAGTACCATATACGCACACACACACGCACACACACACACACACCCTTGTACTTCTATCTTTGTGAGGACTGTCATTGACATAATACATTCCCTGTACCTTAACCATCACAACTAAAATGCTGACCTTAACCCTAACCTAAAACAAATACTAACCTAACCCTTCAAACCAAGTCTTAACCTTCTAACAGTCCTTTGAAGTTGTGAGGGCCAGCCAAATGGTCCTCACTTCCCAAAAATGTCCTCTTTTAGGCAGTGGGCCGAGGCCGCGTATCTGCTTTAGTTTTAGAATATCATGATCCCTTTTGAGGGAGGACACAGATTTTTAAAGTTGTGAAGAATTTTTTACTCTTAATCAGATTCCGTTTGTTGCCACTCGAAATTCTTGCATATTTTCCCAAATTTATACTTTAAAGTTTGTTAAATTTATTGGCAAACACGGCAGCCTACAATAGCCCGCTAAGATACTGACGGAGTGATGTCAACAGATTTACTTGCATTGAGCACCACTGTTGACACAACGGAAAACGTTGGCATGGAAGCAGGGCTGTAGGCCGTAGACCATATGCAGTGAACGCATGAGGGTAATTAATGTTACTGGAAAATGCTCATGATGCAACTTGTTTTATTACATAGCTGTGTGTTGTTCAAACACGACGACCTCACCGTGTAACGTTAAAGGTAGGGTTAGCGAATGCTGCGCTTGCTAGCTAGCATCATGCACCCATCGGGTGAAGTGATCTGTATCCATTTCTCATTAGCTAGTTTTCTCCAATTAATATAACGCTATTTGCCTTACGTTTGGTAGTTTTTCTTTTATTATTCCGGTGACTCATATTTGTATTTTTGTATGTTTACAAAAGATGCTTGTTTCAATGTGTAGAAGTCAGTGTTGTGTGACCGAGCAGCCAGTGCCTTTGCTGTAGTTTGTCACCATCTTCTGTCTGTTTCTACCTCTAGCACTAAATAACAAGCAGAAGACATCCACAGATTTAGGCTTCAGCTTGTTTTAAAGCTGCGCATCCTCACGATCTCCGGGCCACATCATCATCAAGTGATCAAGAAAACTTCTATATTCATATTTTATATTGCTAATCTGAGGACAATTAAATAGAACTCATGTCATAACAGTTTGTTTACAGACAGTACACTTCAGTTCTCAAAATGTAATGTGTGAAATGTTGTGATTTGCTTCCTAATTTCCATTCTTTGTTTCCACACAGACAGGTAAGTTCCACCGAAAAGGATTCAGGAGCGAACACAAGGCAGATGATAAGAAAACAGGCAGGTCTCATTTTTAATGTGCTTGAGGAAAACCAGAGGGTTAGGGAGGAAGCAGAGAATTGCAGTCTCACTGAGGGTCTGACAATGGCGTCCTAGAGCTCTGTTTAGGGTGGACATTGGCAAGCAGATTGGCAAACAGGTTACGCAGGCAGGCATCAACTGATGAACTGCCAAAGAGTGGAGGAAGAACCGGAGTATTTCACTGCATAGGTTGATTGCTTGATGAGCCACAGGTGTGAGACGCTGCAGGTGGGGATGAGCTAGGAGCCAGAGCCAGACACGCCCCCCAAAACACACACAGACAGGACATGACAGACAAAACTGACAGAGACAGCAGGGAATGGACACACACACACACCAAAACAACTATCTAAATGTTAACAGAGATGTCCTAAAGGTTGAAAGCCACAGTTAGCTTTCTGCAACATGACTCTCACATACACATCCACACACCATTTATCATATCCATGCCATGTTTCCTCATTCAGAAGCATTGGTTACCACACAAATGTTGTTATTACAACATTATCTACAACGATAACAAGGTTCATTCCAAGTGTGTACAATTTGATGCAATCAAGATAACGTAAAACACAACTTGTTTTACATAGTTCGATTTACAAGAGAGGTGCAACAAAGTAGGAACAGATGTGGAGAAAAAAAATGCAGTACAAAACACATGTAGACCATGGACATTAATACTATATGCACACAAACGTACTGTTGGCTGTATGACGGACAACATTTCTACCTGTTCAGCACAAAACAACAGAGATGGCAACCATCTGTCCAAATCGTCTATATGAAACTGAAAATCTGACAAGCACACATACTTCAGCTAACACCTTTTCCTTAAGATGTGGTTGGACCACATACCCTGACCTTTAGTAACTCTAATTCTGATCTTCACCTAATTCAAGCTATATTTTTCTTAAAGCTGATATCTGTCATGTTTTGTAGTTAATAATTCATTAATATATCCATGTAGTGGAGTACATTCACCACTCTTCTGTCTTGGGTAAATGACATCTGTTTAAAATAAAGCCATCTACTATAAACAATGCATTACACATTCCTTAATTTATATTTTCATGGATCACATAAACTTGGCTTTCCAGTTCGTGGTATTATGAAGAGATGGAAGGAAACCGAAAGGTTAAAACAACAACGATATTTTGCTATGTTAACATATATGAACACAAACAAATCAACTCTAGTCCTGTCCTTTTTTCCCCCCTTTCTCTTTCTTTATGCTCGCTGTGTCAACATCCCTTTCCACACACAAACACACACACCACCACCCCTATTTCCACTGGTAAAATAATGCATATATGATCTAAAGGTACAGAGTTGTGAATAATACAAAGAGCAGCCTACACCTTAAAAGCTGCTCTGTCTGAGAGAGAGAGAGAGAGAGAGAGAGAGAGAGAGAGAGAGAGAGAGAGAGGAGGAACAGAGAAAGGAAGTGACATATACTCACAGCAGGTTGAAGTCTTTGGTTCTGACAACTGACAGACAGAGTTTGCGTCCTGTCGGCTCATAGGTTCAGGTAAACAACATACTGTAGAGGTACAATGTCCAGGTTCAAATCTCAGCATGTCATCCATCCCCTCTGACTCCAAGGTCACACTTCACTATGAACGAGCCAAGAAAGGTCGAAATACTCAAATAAATGCCCTCTACATGACAATGACTACAAGATGAATCTACTGTGAATGAAAGCGGAAAGCAGAAATCAGTGGTGGTGTGCTTGTTGCACTGAGACTTTGGGATAACATAATGGGTTAAACTTTAAACGCATTTCCATATGTTTAAAATGTAGCAGCTGTGCGTTTGCCAATTACCAACATATCCATTAAAATAGATTTACTGCAAATTAAAAAAAATAAATAAAAGTTAAAATATAAGATTCCCTCATTTAAAGAAGAGCCAGGCTGATAATCCTCCCATTAACTGATTGTTGCTTCCTTCCCTGCCTCTTCAGAGAAAAGCAATAACAAGAGATTGCGCAGACAAGCTCCATAATAATGATGGACAACCATGATAAATCTTGAATTGTGCATGAGGCACCCATGAGCAAAATGTAAAATTTAATGCGAGACTACTGAAAGCTCTTTGTACATACAGAATAAAGTTTCTGCAGGACACTGATATTAACCATCATGATGAAACAAGTTTAGGCAATAAAGACAGAAGGCAATAAAAAGATTTCCTTCTGGATAGGAGTGTGGAAATGGTGCAAAACAACAACAGCAGACAAATACAACACAGGTAGTGATTTACTATCCATAACAGTAATATTCCAGTAGCTACACTGTTGCAGTAATCAGTAGCCGCCGCAGTAGCCCAGCATACGGTTATATCTGATTTCTTTTGGATCAAACTAGGATGATTATATTTCACAACTTAAATGAACACCCTAAAGGGAGCTCATAACCAAGGTGTTAGTAATGATGTTAACAATAACTGGGTTCCTGTTGTGACAACAGGCTGTTTTCACAAAATACATTTATTACTTTGTTTCAAAACCAAATCGGAAAAAACAAAAAAATAAATCATTTTTGTTTTTTTCTGTTTTAAAATCAAAACAAAAAAAGACATTGTTTTTTGTTTTTCTGTTTAATAATCAAAGAACGAACCATACACGGATTTCACATCAACATTTTGATTTGTCATTGTAAGAAAAGCACAGGTGCCACTATTATAACATAATTTACAATGGCTCTGTTTTATGTCCCATTAAGCTGTGACAGTGTGACAGTAAGCCAACCCGGACTCTGAATCTGAAGCTGCTAAAAGGAAGCTTTGATTCATTTTATTTACACCTGTGCTTTTCCCACTGTCACATATGAAAATGTCTTCTCTAAAAAAATGGCTTGCCTGCATTCTGGTAATTTTGATGTTTTTCAGTGGTGTATTTTTCACGATCCTTTTCAAGGCCATAAAGAATTGTTTGGGGTCGTTAATGGGGAATAGTGCCTGGTGGCAGCCCGCACTGTGGTGGTTGTGGCTTTGAGGTGCCTATCAGTGTGGATTATTCAGTGGAGGAATGTAGTTTAGCAGTGACGGATGCTGTTAATGAATGGCACAGTCATGTGTTTGGAATCGTTGATGATGTATTATTAAGAATAGGAAAGGATGATCAGAAGCCTACCACTTCCACTGTTGTTGTTTTACATCCCAGTCAGTACAGTGTAGATGACAAACAAGATACACAAAATGATGATATAGTCAGCAGCGAGCAAGCAAGGATTTTACTTTTAATTTTACACTTTTAAAGTGCCTACAAAAATTCAAATGTGGAATGAATCACCACAAAGGGAAAAACAAATAAACTGTATAAACAAAAAGAAGGAAGGAAACCAGTGTCTTCAGTTCAGATAGTGAAAGAAAATCATGATTCATTTCTTCCAGATGGTCAGAGAAAAAATACCAGATAAATAACAGATTTGCTGGTTTCCAGAAAAAACAAATAGCAAAAGAGATGTGGTTTTAGACAAGCAGGAACCCTCTAATCTGTAAAAGTGAAGCCAATTTGTAAGTGCCTTAAATATGATTGTATAAAAGTCAATGACAAAAAATGAGCCTACTTCTCACTTGATTTATTACCTCAGTAATCCCTTTCCTAATTACTTTATAGTCTCCATCGCTAGTTTCATGTCGTCTTCAATGCAGCATGATGTTCATTTTGCAAACTATGGTCCAATTCAGAGTAAAATAGACAATAAAGCAGGGTATGCCTTAGGGGCGTGGCTACCTTCTGATTGACAAGTCTCTACCATGTATGCATATCCCCCAGCCCAGCTCCACCCTCACCCTCTCCCAGAAGTGACCAAATATGGTCACTTCTGGTTCCAAAAAAATCAAGATGACAACGGGCAAAATGCCAAATTGAGGCATCAATCGGTAGTTTACAAACCAGTGGGTGACATCCCCCTGATGTTCCTTGAATCAGCAAAGTGCTGGATGAGACAGCGGGGCATTGATGGTCATTTACGTGTATACGCTCAAGAAAATGGTACAAAAACTACCAGCCCAAGATACAAATGAAGTATCCAATATCTTAAAAACAGTTTTTTTTGTTGTGGCTTGTGTTTATTTACTATTAGCTTTATCTACATCATAGGTTGTTTTAGGATACAGTATCTCCCTTAAATCTCAATAGTGCAAAAAAAGTTTTAGAAAAGAATGATGCACTATGAGACTCTGTAGTGTTGATAATGACGTTGAGTGGCAGAGGAAATGGGAAGGTAATGTTATTTCAAGTGATAACAATCACAATTAGTGTAGGAGTTGCAATTTTATTCTCTAAGAACCTTTTACCAACTTCCTACCCGTTTAAAGAGGTTAAAAAAGGTTAAGGTTACTACAAAAAATGAGCAAACAGTTGTGCTTCTAAAATATTCCTGCTCCAGATTGAAACACTCACTATCTCTAAGAAATTACAGTTGATTTGTATAAAGCCTTTCGGTCATCGGGGGAGGATGTACTTGACAGTCAGTGTGGAAAG
Source organism: Lepomis gibbosus (assembly GCA_029875015.1). Lineage (NCBI taxonomy): Eukaryota > Metazoa > Chordata > Actinopteri > Centrarchiformes > Centrarchidae > Lepomis > Lepomis gibbosus. Next base: position 16,003 of record JAPMOB010245362.1, read on the forward strand.
AGAAGGCTTACTGCTGAGCTGCAGGAGAGCTGCAATCAAGCTGTACTCACCGTGTTGCCCACTGACAGACTGCAAAACGTACCGGATCAAAATATACATTTTAATCAAACTTCCTGTTTTCCTGTCAGATCTACATTTAGCAGATGGTTTTGTCTACAGCGACTTACAGCAAGTACATCTGTCAGAAGAAAGTGAAAAGCATTTTATTGCTGTAGGTAGAGTGAGGACATCAATAGAACATGTTTCAAGCACTCAAGGTTTTTTTTGAGTGGGGGGTGAAATTGGGAGGCTATGCACATTTTATGGGGAACTCTGAACAAGTGAGTCTTAAAGAGGTGGTATTATGCTTTTTGGCTTTTTCCCCTCTCCTTTACTGAGGTATATATCCTTTTTGTGCATGTAACAGGTTTGCAAAGTGAAAAAGCCCAAAACAGCTTGTTTGTTATCCAACCTTCACTTCCTTGACTTGTGATGTGATGTCACAATGAAAACGCTTCATAAAGCTTGCCAAACAGCTAGCGGGGCTCAGGCACGCCCTCAAACCAAGCTAGTCTGAGCGGAGGCTCTTTAGCTCGTCTTGCCTTTGTCTGGTTTTCCATTGCAGAAAAGTTGTACCTGTACCTGCTTCCAGGTACAACAGAAAGTTTATTTTACAGTTTTCTTATGGATTTTCATCACTAAATCCACTTCTGAGAAGTTCTGAGGTGAGAAATCAGCTGTGTAGATTTCGAATATTGACAGTTTTACGAGAAGTGATGGCAGAACAAAAATGTGTTTGAATATTTTCGGAGTTGAGGAGCTCCGTAAGTGGCTGCGGGGGAAGCCTGCCCCAACCCGCGGGAGGAGCGTGTGAGGCCGGCCAGCCGCCCGCTCACAGAGCCCTCTGCTCCCGCCGTCACACAGACTGCTGCAACAACGGCAGAGGAAAACACAGCCGGAAGGTTTTCACACCGCTTATCTGTCTTTACATTCTGAGGAATATTGAAACGTTTTAACTGTAGCCTGTATATATTTTAAGAGCTGTGTGGGATCGCTGGTGTGTGTCGCATTGAATATTACGTCGCGGCCGTTATGTGTGGCGTTGCTATGACGACAAGCTACGTACTATCTCTGGGTACTATCTGCAATAGAAAATGGAGCAGGGCCAAGTAGTCGATTTGCACTATGGAAGCATTTTTCGGCAAGGCCGCATAGATCGCCAGAACACCAGCAACAGTTTAGTCCTGATGGTAAGATGTGTAACAATGATGTGTGGTTGTGGACTGATAATAACTTACACCATCAGGTTACGGTCGCAGTCTGAAGCAGCTTTGATTTGGATCACACTACCTTGTTTCTTACGACCCGCCCTTCTCTGCTTCTGATTGGCTAGTA
>JAPMOB010245368.1:0-12014 GCA_029875015.1 Lepomis gibbosus
ATGTCCATGTAAGAGGACAGTGTATATAAATAGAAATGGCTCATTCCAAAGTAATAAAAACATAACGGTTCATTATATAAGGTCTTTATACACCATTGAAAACATAGATATGTATATTATATTGCATTTCTGTCCTAAATATTACACACTGAACCAGAGCTCCTCCTACAGGCTGAGAAACATAAGTTAATAAAACCAAAATATAAATGATCGCATTCTATAAATCGGCCACTAATATTGTTGAAATCTTGGACAGCACATGTCAAGCCCAAACGTAGGTGTCTTCTTTTTTTAATAATGATCTAGGGTGACCAGGTGAGAATGGAGGAAATTCGGGACGGGGACGTGGCTACCAGTACATTCAGTGTCAATGAACATTAACACACGTGAAAATCTATTTTTCTTCATTAAGTCACCTGTCTGTCATTAGGAAAAACACAACAGCTGTGGATATCTTTTACCTAGCTTTTATTGGGTTTCTGTAAATATCACAGAGTACGGTCTAGACCGGCTCTTTCATGAGCGGTAAGAGACAACTGTTGTTGTGATTTGGCGCTATAAAAATAAAATAGAATTGAAATGAAGATCTCTCCACCGTGGCTGCCTGAAGCCACACTTTGCCTGTCCTCGCGACTGTTACTTCTACTAATCACAAGAAAACAAAAAGGGGAGAAGAGCACAAGCGTTACTTTGTGGCTATAACAACGCTGACACAATATACAGACAACCTGCAACCCTGCTGGAGCAAGAGAACTATACAACAATCAGTATTTAATGATTAATTAGGCTATAATCAAAACTCATGTTAATTTTCGGGACAAACCGGACAGGAGTCGGGACAGCTGTTCCTAATCCGGGACTGTCCCGAATTTTTCAGGACGTCTGGTCACCCTATTAGGATCTGAAATTAAAAACCCACATTAGAAATCCAAACTAAAATTCACAACTTTTCTCTCCTCAATACTCAATCCCAGTGTTCAGTCATTTCTCACGGTCAGATACTGAAAAGGTTGTGCCTTTATCTCCGACAGGCTCCACTAGTGTAAAGCTCTCTGTTCTGGTCTGCCCCAGAAAGCTTTGAATAAACTGGAGATCATCAAAATGCAGCAGCTTGAGTGCTGACTAAGACCAGAAAGAGAGAACAAGTTACAGCTGAGTCAAAGTCGATGTGTTGGCTGCGGGTTGATTTAGGCATTAAGATTCTGCTCTCGGGTTTTAAATCGCTCAACAGTCTAGCACCTGAATACATATCAGACACGCTTTTAAGCTACATCCCTTTTAGACGTCTCAGTTCCCTCCACTCGGGTCTTTAAGTTGTCCTCTGGGTCAGGATTAAGACGTGTGCTGAAGCAGCTGGATCAGCCTGCCACAGGACCTCTGTCTCAGTGTCTCTAATGTCTTTGCGTGTTCATCCCTCCCGTCTCTCTCGCTCTTGTTGGTCAGGATCACCCCGTCTTGCTTAGTTAAATGGATTCACCCACCAGCAAAGTAACAAATATTGACCGTCCAGTAATGGAATGAAGATTGAACAACGAGGCCTCCACACTCGAACAGCACAGAGAGGAGAGAGGAGGAGGTGACTGTAACAACATTACAGTCAATTTGCAATTATAGGAGTCACTGTGGTTAGAAGTAATTAATAGGCTCCCTTTAATTAAAGGTATAAAAGGTATTGTTTTTACTGACCCATGGCACAAAAAGACCAATGATCAATAGTAATGAATAAGAGAGATTAGTGGCTTTTAAAATGTACTTTCTCATACTGTGGCAAACCCCCCTACTTGTATACTTGCTCAGTGATTAGGATTAGTGGAGCTACTTTAAAAGAACAGAACGGCCTTTGCTTCTGTTAGGTGATGTGTTTCTGAATGAAACAGAATATGCGAACAAATTATAATTACAAAAGGGATTTAAATTTAATCCTTAAGATTTGGTTGGATTACTCATTAGTGGGGGCGTGGCTTAACAAAATCAGCACCATTCAGAGCCTTACAGGACTTTTCACCTTCAACCACACCTGCCTTGTTAGATCAGGAGAAGGAGATTAATAAACAAACAAACAAATAAATAAACTCAACTACTCTTCAAAAATGTAAACAAAGTTTTTGCAAACTCATACCCAAACCTACACTATTACATCACTAGCTGCTACAAATCACAAGCTAACAGTCAAGTACGATTTTATTACTATGATGAGCGGAGTTCGCTAGTCGCCTGAATCACTTTTGACTTGATGCATTTACTGTCTGTTGAATTCAAGTTGATTATGAATATAATCATAATATAACGACTATTGTTCTACAGGAAGAGAAAAGAGACAAACTGTGGTATAAAAAAAATATTATTTAGTTGTTTTTTAAATAAATTTTCGGCATTAACACTCGATAACTGAAGCCCTAACACATGAACACAGGATTACGGCTTGAAAATTATTTTTTTTTATTTCACTGTGTTTTTAACCATATATAATCATCCGTTTAATGTCATATTAATTGTGATGCCTTGGTGTCATAATTACCCTAAACAAGTGGGTCCATTGTTACAGAGTAGTACCACTGACAACAGCAACGTGACTTTGAACTCACGCTGCATAAAAGCAGTGTGTTTCACAGCTACAAACATACAGCAAGATTGTAAAGAAAACGTATTAACACAACAATATGTGCTGCATGCTGCCAAAACTCATGACTCAACAAGAAACAAACTGCAAATACTTAATACAAAACATCACTAACCTGTGAAGTCAGTGAAAGTCATGGAAAGAACATTTAGTATGTAACAGCTTGGTGAGTGATGTACAGTAAAAGACTTGGCGACAGACAGGTAAGGCAGAGTAAACAGGAAGGATCGACCATTAAAGCTCAATACAAAAAGGATGATATGATGAGGAAATGAGGCTAGGGGATAGATGTGTATTGACTGTACCCGGGAGCTGATTATGAAGGTTTGGGAGCAGGTGCAAAAGTGGATGTGGAGGTCACGTGGAGCTGAATGGCAGGAAACACTGGGTAGTACCGGAGGACAGGGAGGGAATAACAGGCTCTGAAATGGCATGAGAGTTAGTGACTGGCGGACTGACAAAAGATTAAAAAATATGCAAAAGCAAGAGGTGTTTTTTCTCATGAAAGCGAGGAGAGGCTTGTTGTAATACTTAGTGGTATCATTTTTAGTGGATACACAACTAAGTACTGTGTGAACAATATTATTATCCATGAGCTTGTCATTAATGCACTGTAACATTTTGGTTTTGCATTCGGGGCTTTTTAAGTGTTAACATGAAAACAGCATGGGTGCCCCGTCAAACACTAAGAATCTGCTGTCCGCCAACTCAGAGCGAGGTTCATTTGAATATTCAGGGCTCTCTTCGTTCCATTAATCATTTCCCAAAGGCATTTCATATTGGCGAATTAAAATGCCACAGATGTCGCTGCCAACCTTCTATGAATATCATTTCCTGTTCCTTGTTGATGGGTTCTAGTTAAAATTTGCAAAATGGCACCTTAATATTTTACTGACAAAGAGAAATGGGTTAAACTCAGTGTGAACAGCAATTTTCGTGTCTGCAGTGGTGTGCTTTTTAGGGCTTTGTGTAATAATGAAAATGAGATCTCAGATATTCTAAAACTGCTGATGGAAACAGCAGCTGTGTTTTCTCCTTTAATATGAAACATTTCCTTTGTTTGATAAATCCTTCTGCTAGCCGACAATGAATTAAATTCAAAATTCAAAATGTATCTGTATATGAGGTCATTCTAAAGGGGGTGCAAAGTTGGAAAATATTTATTTGGGAGAGTGACAATAGGAAGCAATTTACATGACACCATATTATTTGTGTAATGTGCACACAGGTGCTACATAGAAAATATTATTGCAAGTTATGAATCACAACCACAAAATTATTGCCAGTGCAGCTTATTGTCTGTATACAAACTGTGAGATAAAACACAAAGGGGAAACTAAATAAACTATGTATAGTACAGTCCAGCATTAAACAGTTTTTGGAAGACAATATTTGATGTTACATCAAATCTCACAAAAGTGAGTACTCCCCTTACATTTTTGTAAATATTTGATTATATCTTACACTGAAGAAATAACACTTTGCTACAATGTAAAGTTGAAAGTGTACAGCTTGTAAATTTGCTGTCCTCTCAAAATAACATTAATGTCTAAACAACTGGCAACAAAAGTGAGTACAAGTGAAAATGACCAAACTGGGCCATTTTCCCTCCCCGGTGTCATGTGACTCCTTAGTGTTAGTTTTCTAATTATTTTTTTGCTTTGTCATGTAAAGCATCTTTCAGTATCTTATAAAGTACTCAATAAAATGTATTATGATCATTATTATTACAATTTGATTATTTTATTTATTTATGTATTTAAATGTGTTGATGTTTCCAGTGATCTTTGTGCAATAGCTAATTACAAAATAGTGAAAACAACCACCTTTAGAGTTACGCTGTTAGTTATGATAATTTAATGATAATGTAACAAGAAATGTGAGTATGGAGACAGAAGCCGGACAGATGTTTTATGTTTTATGAATTATGTGTGGACCTCTGGATAATAGACTTATTTTCCTGTAAATGGAAGTTGAACTTTGAGAGCGGTCAATTAGTGAAGTTATTGTTGGTACTAAAGAAAAACAAAACAAAACAGTGCTAGGCTTAGAAATAGATACGGCAAAGAAACCTTCTAAACTTGAATTTACTCATTTGGCAGGCGCTTGAAAGCAAGCTGCTGAAAAACTAGTGCACAACAACTTAATATTGGCTGCTGCAGTTGCATCCATAAAAATTCACCATCTGTTTCTGTATCTTTAAGTAAGAAAAATGACCTTGGGAAGAAACTCTGTGAAATCATTGTGATCAATAATTAAAACTCATCACATTTATGGTAAAAATCATTGAATATTCTGATATGTTGTTCTAGTTAAGTTGTTTGCTAAATTCTTGTTAAGAAGCCAACACTCACAAGCAGCTGGATGAAACTAGCTGAACACAATTTAATAAATGATGGGGGGGTGCAATTAACTAAACAGTGGAAACATGTTTTTTTTTTACCAGGAAATTAGTTTAGACTCATGTTCCACCATATTAATAGATGCCTGTACACACAGAAAACTTTCAGTAAATTCAGGGTTTTCGTCTTTCGTCTGGACTCTTGTGTCTTTTAGGAAATGTTTTGTACATAATGGTGGGAAGTGCGCAGAGATATTAGCTGACCGACACCCGCCCATAATACACCTAACTATCAAGTGCTTTTACTAATCCAGACCCTTCTAGTTTAACTATGCCAATAAATCTGTTGGAATATTGTTCATTTGTTTTCTCACTCTGTAGTTTAACATACTTGTTACTCAATACCAATTTCATTTTGTCTAAAAATTGAATCACAAAATCCTTTTAGACTTTCATCGGACTCCATAATTTACCATGTCTCATGATTTTGAGCCACTGCCTCTGTCCTAATGATTGTTTTAGAAAAAATAGCAACATTAACTGTTGCTCAGTGTGACTGTGGAAAAATATATTGAACTAAATATCAGTATTATAGAAAAAGTAATGTAAGAGTCAAGTTGATTGAGTTACTTTTAGAAAAAAGTCAAGGAGAAATCCACTGAAACTGTGTGCAAACATTTTTACAAGACTTTAGATATGAGATAATTGTCTGTATGACAGAATGAGAGAATTGTCTGTGAGTATGTCGGTTGACATAAGAGGTGACCTTACTTCTATTTTCCTCAACAAAAAAAGAAACTGTAGAAAAAACATTGTAGATATTACAATTTTGACACTGCAGGAGACTTTTTATTCTTGAAATACTCGAGACTTCTGATTGAATTTGGTCATAGTCAAGGCTGTTCTACACAGTAATCTATTGAAAACAATACAGGTAATCTGAGACTGAAAATATAAGGCTGAATGTTTTACAATGCATTTTGATGCAGGAAGTGATCTCTATTTTCTCAAACTATATAGTAAAAATAGTCAGCTGTTTCAGTGCAGTTTGAGTCATTGTATGATTGGCTGGTTTGTCCTTCAGTCCTTACAGAGGATTTAAAATACTAAAATACTTCTCTATCTCTTCCTACCTCACTTTCCATTTCCATTTTCATATCTCTTACTTTGCCCTCCCTCATCATCCCCTCCTACGTCCTTTATCAACAAATTTTCTCTTCTTTTTCTCTACCCTACTTTCTCCTCCCTCTGGCACTCCCACTCTCTGTTTTCCTCTTTCTCCCTATTTCCCTGCCCTTCTGTTATCCTCGCTCACACTCCCCTGTTCCTCTTCCTCCCACCATCCCTTTTCCTCCCCCTCTCATCTCTCCATCAGGACTTGGAGGAGCGTCTCCGCCATCATCACCATGCAGAGCTGCAGTCTCTCAGAGAGGCTCACCGCCAGAGCATCGAGACTCTCAAGCAGCAGTCAGAACAAGAGCTGCAAACACTCCGCTTTGAACTGGAGGACGAGGGCAAAGCCATGCTGGGTACGGTCTTAGAGTGTGTGTGTGTGGTTTGTATGCGTGTGTGGGTACACATAAAAAAGGATTCCCCCTCCTAAAACCTTTAGTCACATTATCTTGTTCAACAAAATTACTTAGGAATGCAGCAATTTAGGGGACTGAATATACTGAAAAGTAAAACCTCTATCTTATAAGTTACTTTAAAATGCCCAAGTACAAATGTTTCTGTCCAAGTGCAGTTAGCATTATGCGATGCCACAATACTTGTCTTTCCTTAACACATGGCCGGTCTCTTACATAAACTATATAGTGGAATTTTTTGTATTTTTATTAATAAATCTGGCCTTTACTTTACATGTTTTAGAGTCTAAATGACTTAATAGGTGCAAAAAGTTTTTGACTTGGAGTAGATTGCCTCAGCTTGGGGGGAACTGTGCCCATCCAAGTCCACAAAAAGTGCTTGTTCTGCTGTTATCCATGCTTTCATGTGCTTGGTTCATGAGTGCTCCTGGCTGTTGGAGTCACATGAGGCCAAGTTTGAACAATTGTTCAATCTCCTGGGAAGGGATGAAACGAAAGCATTGTAGGTGGGGGATAATTGGTGACTTAGCCTGTATCCATCACCCTGATAACGACCCCACAGATGTTAATGCCCCATCCACACTAATGCGTTTTCGTTTTAAAATGGAGACCTTTTGCTACCTTTGCACCCCCTCGTCCAGACTAAAACTGTTTATAACTCCGGGGGGCGTTTTAGTGCAGACACACAAAAACAAAGACTTAAGAAATGATGACGCGAATGCTCTCGTTTGCCTCTCTGATTGGGTCTTATTATCGTGCAGAAAGCCGAAACACAATGCTACTGACAGTTTTTGACTTGGTGTTTTTATTAAAATGTTGTAAAGTGCACTTATAGCCTACACTTTTACTGTGTATGCCGTCATAATTACTTTGTAACGACTCCCGGTCTGGTTTTTCCGCCGCCACAGCCCCTTTTAACTCCTGTTACTTAATTCCCATTCAGTAACAGTCCCAGCTCGTTATTGGTCCATGACAAAAAATATCTCGTGCTGTTCTTCACCTGTAGTACTTTATTCCTTTGCCAAATCTTCTGCAACTACGGAAGAGAGAGACCATCTGCTTCATGATTACACTGCCACGCGCAATGCCGAGTGTACGTGAACGGCCACTAGATGTGTGTTTTCAGTCGTTTTAATATAGACGGACATCAACTCTGATACGCAGCTAAAACGCTGGTGTGGAGAGACATCTTATTCGTTTTAAAAATGTGAGGATGGGGCCTAAAAAGCTGGGAACCCTTGCCAGTAAGTCCTGAAGAAGCCTCTTGGATGAGAAGCGAAATGTCTTCAAGTCCAGTCGCCCTTGATTTTAAACCAGACATATTGTAGTTAATATGCAATTTTATATTACAAAACCCTTAAAAGCTTATCGGGTCAAGAACTGCACTCAACGTTGCAGATGGGGCACTGCATTATCATGGTCAAATTCTCACATTTGCTCACATTGACATTTTACATCATGGATAATTCTAATACTTTGAACTTCAGAGAAAACTAGATGGATTGAATACGAGGCAAATGCATGTGCTTTCATTTGTGTGGCTGTCACTTTAAAAATACTAAATGGTGCAATCTGTGTTTTTACATACAGCATAATGTGATGTAGGAACAACACTTACATAAAACCTAGTAGACTGATTGTGAAGTACAATAAGAAAATCATCGGAAAGTCATAGGGAGACCTACACAACTGGAAATCTCCGCATTAGCCAGTTTTTAGTGCTAACACACCAGTACTGTGCTGTGAAAAATTGTCTCCCATTAACCTTCATGTCATGGTCCTGACACTGGAGAGCTGCTTCTATCTATCTCTCACTTCCCACATCCTGACATCCATTTATTGCCTTTTTTCTCTTTTATCTCTCTCCCTCTCTCAGTTTCTTTCATCTTCTCCTTGTGTTTGAATCTGTTAGAGACGTGTGTGCTCAGTTGGGAGTGTATGTGTGAATGCTGGGTCTTTTTCTGCATATTTTCATGATTTAAAAAAAACTGCGGTGATCAGTAAGAAATAGTCTAAGCTTTCATGGCTGTATTTCTTTATTCTGACATTTTCAATTGGTCTTTCATTCAAATAGAAAGCTAATAGCAGCATGTGGTCCCCCTCTATACATCTTCAAACCATTAGACTGTTTGCAATGAAAGGTGTTCATTGGAGTGGGGATTAAAGGCCACTTGGGTAAAGGCAGGCAAAGCACTCTGCTTTATGTGCAAAATAAAAAAAAGACTTTTTATTTATTTTGTAATAAAAATGACTTTGCATCTACTGAGCACTTTTTTCAAGCAGACTAAACGGTGGAGGAGGCTTTTTTTCAACAAAATCCCTGAATCTAACGTGTGCAAACACACTTTGTCTCCTCGTGTGTGATATGTTCTGTACAAATAAAATGTGTCTTTTTCTTCCATCACACCTTGCCCATCAGCCTCTCTGCGATCCGAGTTAAACCACATCCACGCATCGGCCATCGAACACCTGAGACAAACCCACCAACAGGAGTTAGCTGCTGCCAAGGTGGAGCTGGAGAAAACACTGGAGAACAACCGGACACAGGTAGGACCAGTTAATCATGGAAGGATCTATACACGTTAAAGACTGTCTGAATTGTCTGAATTAATACAAATCAAAACTTCACAGCTGTATGCACAAAAACTCATTAGTTGATTATAATAACTCAGAACATCTTTAGGATCAACACCAACTTTATGTTTTTGTTGGCACAGGCAGACACTTGCACCGTGCATGGAAACAAAGCAAAAAAAACTAGCCTGTGCTCTTTCTTTCATGACTGGAGTGAAGATTGTGTGACTAGAATAAATAAAATAATAAATGCACAATGTGTAGACACCTCTGAATAGGCTTTCACACTATTACACTCATTTACCCACAGTCTCCAAGGAAGCTATTGTAGTGAGAAAACCAGAAGGAGACTCATATCTGTATTATACACACACAGGAGTTACTGATAAGACATTTAGAAAGCTGTTTGTAATGCCAATATGTTTGGAATAAAGCTGCTGAAAGCTGATTCTTAAGATTTCAATCCTGGTTTATTTAGTGACTCCCATGGTAACAGTGATGGTAACGGCGAGTTAACACTGTAGGTCTTAGACATCTGGGGACAGCAAACACTCGTTGAGCAGATACTTTTTTAGAAATACAACTGAAGAGCATCCGGTCAATCTGTTTACACGGTCTGATTTCGATGTCACAGTACAGTGAAAGTAGCTTACTGCACAGCAGCAGGGGACAATAAAGTTTGTGGTCGCCTGCAGCTCCTCATCTCACAGCTGTTCCTTGTTGTATATATTCAATATATTTCAAACTGACCTCCAGTCAAAAAAACAGCTGAAAATTGCCTTGTTTTGTAAATGCATTTATGAACAATCACACCAACCATTTTTTCCTATGACGGCTTCACAATAAAAGCCCTCCCATGCTTTTAATTTGAAGCAGCAATAGGAACACATAACAATTAAAGAGGTTATATTATGCTTTTTGGCTTTTTCCCTCTTTTACTGAGTTATAGATCTTTTTTGTGCATGTAACAGGTTTGCAAAGTGAAAAAGCCAAAAGTCCACCCCAAAGGGAGTTCCCATCTCCGACAGAAAACTTTCATGTGACGTCACAGCAGAATGCGCGTCATAATGCTCACCTAGCGGCTAGTCTAATACGCCCCAAAAAACAATGGTGGAAAAACAGTGAGCTGCAGCACCTCTCCTCTCCCTTCCAAACACTAGCTACCCTCCAGGCAGTCAGTGGACATAAAGTTGTTACTGTAATGTAGAGACAGAGCTCGGTTAAAACTTTATGGATGAAAGATACTTTTACTGATTAATAACTCACCACTCTGAAACTCTTGCTCCAGTCCATGTTGCCAAGCTGGTAAGGGGAACATGTACAGCTGAACCAAAGACGTATTTACTGGCTCCTCACTGACCCGCCCTACTCTGCTTCTGATTAGCTAGTAGTCCTTTACGAGGAACTGTGCATGTGCATCTCCCAACAAAGATCTTGTAGAGAGAGCTAAAACGAAGCGTTCAACACAGGGTGAAAAGAGGAGCTGCAGCAATGTGTGTAGTATGACAAAAATATGTTGTTTGTTGAAAATGAAACCATGTAAACCTGTTCTGGTACAACCACTAAATAAAACGAGTAACCTGAAAATGAGCATAATATGACTACTTTAAAACTACTGTTAGCAATGTAATTACTGAACGTAGATGCATTAAATGGCTATTGTGGATCATTTTTGTTGACCAGAAACAGTATCAAAATGCTATTTGGTTCTATAAAAATCATCAGGATTATAACTTTCCAGTTTTATAGATAGCCAGAGTTGAAGCTGAAGGGATTAGTTAATTAGTGCTGATTAGTTGATCAGTCAAGTTCTGACCATCAAAAACTGATCTTTGTAGATTGGACTGACAAAACAGACCATGTGAGAACAACATCTTGTACTTTTGGCTGTGTTTACTATTTTTTGACATTTTAAAAACTGAATTGAAGTTGAGGCAAGTTTATTTGTATTACACATCAACATTCAACAACAAGGCAATTCAAAGGACTTTATGTAAAACATAAAAGCATTATAGAAAATTGAAATACAATTTTTAAAAGAGTTAAATAGATACTAAAAACAAGAAAAAACCAGGACAGTAGAAATTACAGTGCAACAAATAATGTATAAAGAAAATGGTGAAAAATGTTTTAGATTTTCTGGGATTTTATAATTTGCCAGCAGTCAAACAGAAATAAGATGGGAATAAAGACTATGTGAGACGACGTAGCCACACACACACACACACACACTCACCACCTGGCAGGCTACCCTCTTACCATCTCTTGTAAATCATACTAATTACCGCAAACACTATGGGTCCCTCTCCCATCGCCTTGTGATACAGATGTTGTAGCAGTGCACAGCTGGTTGTCTCTAATACCCCCCACACTAAACCATCAATCCCTCTCATCTTTTGTTGCCAAGGCAACAGTGAGTCAATTGAGTGTTACAGTCTGAATTTTCTGTCAATCATAAAGCCATAGCAAACACAGTGGAGACTGAGTTCAGATTTCTGCAGTAGACAAAGCTTCTCTTGGACCCCCAAGTAGAGTCACGTTGAGTCACATACTGAGTGAGATTTTGTCCCAGACACACATGTAACAAGATTTGAGTTGAGTTTATTTAGTAAAACATGTAATTGTGTAGTGATAAATTTAAACTGTAATACTGAACACTATGTGGTGAAATGGAAATAGTGGAAAGGCTGCCTGTGATGAGTATATTCTGTAAGCAGTGTTGGGCAAGTTACTCAGAAATTTAAATAAGTTGCTAGTTACTCCTTAAAAAAGTAATAATATTACTTTACTTATTACTGGATGATAAAAGTAACAAGTTACATTACTCGTTACGTTACTCTATTACTTTCACTACCATCCCTACCTCCCAACAAAGCAGTCTCTCCCTACTTTT
>JAPMOB010245369.1:0-47146 GCA_029875015.1 Lepomis gibbosus
ACCTGTGAGGTGGATGGATTATCTCTGCAAAGGAGAAGTGCTCACTAACACAGATTTTGACAGATTTGTGAACAATATTTAAGAGAAACAGGCCTTTTGTGTACATAGAGGAAGTCTTAGATCTTTGAGTGCAGCTCATGATGAATGGGGGCAAAAATAAAAGCATTGTGTTTATAATTTTGTTCAGTGTGTTTGCCTGAAGACAAATTGGACATTTTTGTGTGTTCAAGCTGACATGTGCACTCTCTAGGTTATGCTAAGTGTACCAGTTAAACAGTGTCACATTTCTCCTACATAATATACGAAATACGAAATGATGGACCCATAAAAAAATATTATATCCTCCAAGAGAAGACATTATAGGACACTATACGAAAACACTTGAAAACACTAAGCACAAATTATAGAACATACACTTGGGACTACAAAACAGCACTATAGGACAATATAGAAATCACTCTTGGACATTATGTAACATCACTTTCAGAAAACATTTAATTTGCTTAAGTGGTTTCCTAAACTGGAAATAAGACCACACACATTGGCAAAGAGGTGTTTCCAAATGATGTGGTGGCAATTACAGTTTGGACACCTGAAATTTCTAAATTGTGAGTTAAAAATGTTTCACTAAATCAAACGTTGAAAAGGATAATAAGTACACTACTGCAGTATACCATATTTTAAGTGAGTAAGGCAGAGTCTGCAGTCTGTAGGACTCAGCCAGAGTCTTTGGTTGTATCAGTGTTACAACACTATTTAATGTTCCACTATAGCATATGTGAACCTGTATCACTGTGTATAAGTTGATAATCTATAGCTGCGGAGTAAAGTTAACACTTCTATCCAGTGATATAACTCCAGAGCAAATAAGGGAATAAGAGACCATCCACAAGAAAGCCAAGAGAAGGAAGGAGGACAGGGTTTATTCTGGTAAACACTGATGAACTGATGTGCAGTGAGACGGAAGGGGAGAAAAATACAGGCTGCTGTCAGAGATAATGTCTCTCCCCCCTTTCCCTCTCTCTTTCTCTCAATCTGTGCAGGCACTGAATAATTTAAAGCTTTACAGTACAGCCGGTGATAAAGTCAACCAAACGGCAGAAGCTCCGACTCAGACAGAGGGAGATGACGGTAGAAGCATCACTGCTCGATATTTGACTCTCTGTGATAAGAAGAACACGCAGCGCTCATCATCTCCACAAAGAGGACAATTTCCTAGATTACTGTTACTTGATTACATCTCAATACTACGTCGCTTTAGCTTATTTGAGCTGTGTGTCTGCGTGTGTTTCACATGTGAAATGAGTACTACTAAGCCTTACTATTTCCTTATGAGGAAAGTGTAAACATTCTATATAAAGATGACACAAACATCTTTACTGCCTGTTACTCTTCACATTTAAATGCAGTCACAGTTTAACAATGCGAATAATGATATTGATAATGTTCAGGGTTACAAGGTCACCTTGCCATGGCATCTAGTAAAATAAAAACAATGGGCTGAATGTGATGTAATGATTTCTTTAGAGTTGTTGGGAGATGTTTGGAGTGGTAAGATTTCAACACTGGAAAAGTCTAATATTTTTCTTTTTATTATTCTTATATTATTTTTTATCTGATTTAGTCAAAACAAGGTCTCAAAGTGAATTTAATGACTATAACTATAACTAACTATAACCACTACTAACTATGAAAAGACATTTCATTTGATATAGGCAGCAGGGTGTAAAAAGGTCATGCAATATATACATATCAAAATCATCAGAAACAAATGGGGGCAAATGAGTTTAATGTGGCTTTTAATGTCTAAACACTAGATCATGTTACAAAACAATGAATGTGAAGGGTTAAGGATTGTTCTCCTTCAGTCAGTGTTTGCTTGAAAAAAAAAGATGAACCTGGATTGTTTTATACAGATTAGTACTGTATTTCAAACCCAAGAAAAGTTTCTGTTTCTGTTATTCTGTTAAAGCTGCAAGGAAATACAATGAGTTACGATGAGTATTACGATGAGGGATTTTAGGGAGATTTTAATGTTATAGTTGTAATATTTAAAGAACAAAGTAAGGAAAAAATATTATATACTCACACTTAAACCGAGCATCAGGTTGTACTTGAAATATTAAGACTTAACTCTTGTTTTATTATCACATTTCTTTCAAACTTACAAAAGTAAATTAAGATCATCATAACCTTTTTCTGATAATTACAGCTTTATTCTAACATTGCAATTTTTTCCTAAAAAAAATATTCATCGTTCATTTTTAACCAAGGGAGGCTTAACGTGTATTAGTGATGTAAGCCTGGGACCTTTTTGGGACTATCTGGACTGATGCTGCAGTGAAAAAACTTTTCTTTTTACTATGAAACCTTTCTAAATCTTTAGTTTTAGTTTCATTTTAAGACAGTCTTTGAATTTAATTATTTTGGATTTGAGTAATGATCTTTCCATTTAATTCTCCATATGCAGCCACAGAGGTACTTTCCCTTACTGAAGTCTTTGTCATGCACATGTGCACACATGAAAAACATCCCATTAAAAACTTGGTTATGTGTCTACATGGTCAAGAAATCTAACTGTGCTGAGTTTATCAACCTCAAACATAATTTAAGGAAACAAGTTTAAGAAATCAGTTAAGTAAAGAAAACCATAACCTGGTTATTTAGGTACACATGCATTGTGTATGGGTGCTCTTGAAGTGGAGTGAGGAGGAAGCAGAGACCGACAGGGAGACAAAGATTAGCAGTGATAGCGGGCTAATGTGTGTTTGACCTCCTGAGTGGCTGTAAGCAGCAGATAAGCTAAAGACTTGATTGTCTGTGGACCTCCGCAGACACTTGCTGTAATTAGTTCATCTATCTGAACATGTAAAGACAGAATTTATACAGACTACTTCTCTCCACTCGACTGACCCCTGGGAGTCCACACTCCTGAGCTTTGACCTCTGCAGTCTAAGCTGCTGTGGTCTCAGAGCAGTTATTTTGCCTTTTTTTCTGCTAAGTTAACATCTCCATACGTGCAAGCTGCCATACATATTAACAGATAAAACATCACACAAATCTAAGGAACTAATTTTCAGTTAAACATGAAACTGCTTTCTATCAAGACTGGAACAAAATCTGGCTCAAGAGACAAGCAGGCAAACGCTATTCACACTGACTCTATCATGAAGCTGAAACTCAGGAAGACAGAGTCACAACTAATCAGGGTTCCCACATCCAGAAGCTGGCGGGAGCTGTATTGAATTTGGCAGCCTGAAATAACCCAGAACACCAGGAAACCAACAGCAGAGGAACACACCTGTCCAAGAGCAACACAGTAGGAGCTCAAGGTTCCTATATTCACCACAAACACATCACAGGTGCACCAAAGCAACTCTTCTGTAAACTACTACTTTACAAGAAGGAATCTTTATGAAGCATTAATGATAAGGTCATTAATAGGTCATCATAAGGTCATCTGGTGGCAGAGTATCTGGTCAAAAGACACATATTTAAGTTTGTGTTAGCTATCTTATTAACTATCTATCTCACCACAAATTAGCACTTAATAAATGATCTATGAACTACATGTCGGTGTAGCTATAACTACCGAAATACCGTGTGGAGACCACAAAAACTATGCTTGGTCATCTTGTGCTGCTCGTGTTTTCTCCTACAAGTTTCTGACACTGGTCCAGATTGCTGAGAGTAAAAACAACATCAGACTCTTCTCCTTTTCAGTAACACACAACGAACAAAGACTTTGCAATAACTTCACCAACCTCAGTAACAGTAACCGTCTTCTATAACAAGAGGTGCACATTATCACTCTGTATCACAAAGTATGTAAACCCAGTTGATGTGGGAAATCTAAGCACATAATTTAAGCAGGACACAGCCGGATTACCTACTATACACCCGTATAGTGTTGCAGATGAAATCTAAAGCTGAACTATAATATAATATCCATCTACGGTGGAACTGCTGTGAACAAGACAGTTTTGGAGTTGGAAGGCGTACTTTTTCAGCAGGCGAGCAGTTTTCCTGAACTTGTGCTGCCTCTGAACTGAGAACAGAAAAGAAACTTGACTAATATCTTCTCCTTACTGTCTGGGTCACATGGCATGTTTTGTAAAAAAAACTGAAAAGCAATTTAAACAGTTCTGTCTATTTCCTGTGTCAACAAAGTTGGTTTCTGTATAAACAAATGCAAACTGATGTCATCTTCTTACCTCCCACAGTATCCACCTACACACCCACTTTGGTAAATTGTACACCAGGATGATTCCTTGTTATTGTGACTACAATTCTAAAAGAAAAAGGAAGTTGTATAGCTTCAAAGTAGTTTTATATTTTTAGATCAGTGTGTGAAACTCTGGAGGCCGACTGCGTGTGCTCACACAGCTCAGATTGATGAGCACGTTGGTTAGTTCACTAGCAAAAGCAACCAAACATCTTTTACAGCTTTGTGAGCACTGTGAACGTCTGAATTCTAAATCCCACCAACACCTAGTCCTCATTTATCTTTTATAAGATTTTTCCAGAGAGGATTTTTTTTTTACCTTTGGAGCAGACAGACTTTCTTGACGCTGTTGGCTGTGTTTCTGTAGGAGCCTGTTTGAAATTGTTTGTGGTAGCAATACAAAAGAAGACAGCAGCTAGCTAATTTGGTCTCAAGTATGTTTTCATAAACCCTCTTTGGAAAATCAATCAAAAGTAATGCAGATTCAGTGGAGCTCTATTCAAAGGTAAAAAAAAAAGACTGATATAGTCCTCTTGACCTGAATCAATAAATAACAAAAGTCAGGACATGGGTAGCCAAGCTCTCGCCTAAAACCTGATTGGCCACCTTAAATTCCAGAGTTAAACGTGGTTATAGGTGGGACCATCAAGCAGTGTTTTGGCATCTGATAAGCTGTCAAACTGCTGGAGTCTTTACACACTGCAAATTACAGTTTTACACAACCGTAGCTGTTTGGTGGCTAATAACCTTGAAGAATAACTAAAGTCAGTCAGAACTCGCCTCTCCTTTGGCTATCTTTCAACACTATTTTACAAAGGCAAAATTTGTAAGTGACGTTGGTCACAAGCTAAAGTTACATGCGTATTTTAACACAATCTAACCACAATCTTTTCCTAAACCTAACCAAGTAGTTTTGTTGCAGAATCCTAACCAATCTACGACAGTTTTACAATGTTACCCACACCTGTAATGTCATGTTACATAAGTCTCGTGAGCTGCTTTTGTTCTGTGCACATCTGGCATGATTTTTTCCCTCTTTTAGTACAAAGCAGCATTATATGGGTAGGTGGTGGACAGTGCGGTTAAGAGTCACTCAAATGAGCTGACATGGTTCCTTTGGGAGATAAGTATAGAATATGCCATGGGGCAATTCACCACATTTCTGTTTATTTCTGCTGTTAAGGAAAGCTGATGATTGCTGTTTCTGTAAACACTTACCAACACTACACAGACTAATGCTGCTGAATAAGATTATAAACAGCTCACTCGCCTTCCTTCTCTTCCCCTGACAAGAACTGAATAAACCTGCAAAACTTCAAAATGCCCACACTAATCATCATTGTGAATTCCCATTCTCTTGCCAACACAGCCCACTGCTGAGAAATGATAATAATCCTCTGCGTTGGCTTTGCTGAAAAGTCTTCATCCAGCAACTTAAGCACTCTGCAAAGAAAATGTATGTATGTGTGGAAATGCAAAGTCTGTATTTACAGAACAGCCGAGTGACCACTTAAGATGATTTAAACCTGAGGAAGGAACATCAAGTGTGTCCTTCCAGAGAAATACAACTACAATTTGGTCACTTTTAATTAGGTAATTAGCTATGTAAGAGGACAACCTCACAGAGCAAATATGATGTATATGAGCTCCCTTACTTCTGCTTAATTGATCCCCAATTAGCCATTAGTTATTTGATTACTTAATTTAGTCTGCGTGTCATTGGTTTGTATGTCAGCTCAGCCAGTCACAAGTTAGCTCTAATTAAAGACCAGGACACTATAAGCAGCCTAGGAGAAGCAATTTACAGGCAGGGGAGCAATAGATATTCATGAGATTGTTTTAATCTGTAATAAAGACCTAAATTACCAGCAGTGTTGAGAATATGAGACTTTCTGTTGTGGTGATGTGACACTGGTTCTCCGTGTGTCTGTGCTCTTGTCAGCGGCTGGACAGGATGTGTCCATCTGCCTTAAATGGCCATTACAAAGAATAATGTGCTACCATGTAAGTCATAATTAAAGTAGTCTGGGTGTCAATGCGAGGGTGATTTCAGCTATTTTCTAGAAGGTTATATTCTGAGTTTTCTGCCTGCCTTGTCTAAACTGAGGATATGCAAACTCAAGTGGGATTAAAAAAAAGTAACAGGGCTGAAATTAAACCTATAGTTGGCGTCTGGGGGGCGTCTCCACTGCAAGAAGAAGAGGCTTACAATTTGAGAGGAAAATAAAACGGACAAAATACATGTTCAAGTATAATTTTCCTTTAAATAACCCCACAGGTATGGTTCTAAGTATTCATAGTTTGCAGAAATGTACCTTTTCATGTTTCAAACCAGTTTCAAAACTGTCATCTGAAGGAGTTCATCACCTGTTAATATATCTCATAATATTATAATATTATAGTAATATAATAGCAGTTATGGTCTAGACCTGCTCTATATGAAAAGTGCCCTGAGATAACTTCTGCTATTATTTGGAACTATATAAATAAAATAACATTTTAATTAGTACAGCTGCTGTGGGTACCTTGCAACTCATCCACCCTATTGAGCTCAGTAGTTCAATTCAACTGTGTTATGTTGAAGTTTATCATTTCCAGAGCTGAAATGATTAGTCAACTGATGGAAAACCTTACATTACACATATTACACACATTATACATTATTACATACACGATTATTTAATACATTAAATGTCTTTGGGTTTTAGACTGTTGGCTGTAAACAAAAGCAATTTGAAGATGACAGCAAGGAAACGCTGTCAACTTTTGTCAAAGTTGCTTGATTCCCTGTATATTGAGCAGGAATGATTATATTGACACATAACTCAACATAACTCTCACTGTAGATCATTGGAGTACAAACACTGCAATGACTGAACCAATCAAAACTAATGTTAGCTCACTTTGATGTTCATTTCGTTTGGACATAGCAGTGTTATTGTATCTTTGTTAAACAGCAACATTTCACATTATGTGTCCTAATGTGGATCCTGCTTCACGTACAGGAGTGTACTGGGAGATGACCAAGCATTTACATAGAAAGGCACCCAATGCAAAAAGAAAAAAAATCCAGGTACCACAATTTTTATTCAAAATGGTGAATTTCACTAAACGGTGACCAGTTTGCAGTTTTAAAGTGTGTTAGGAATAAGAAAATGTTTTCGACAGAACAAAACACAAGAGCCATGACCAGGTTCTACCATTTATTACACATATTACATTCTTAAATAAAAATGCTCCACTTAACAGTTCTTGCATAGATATCTTACAATACCAATTTAGAAAAGAATTATGAAACAGACCAGTAACAAAAATAAATTTTCTTCTTCCTTAATAAAGAACATTACCATACTAACATCATATAATACAAATAATATTTTAAACACTTTGTACAGCAAAAAATTGTAAGTCAAACAAGTGAACGCAAAATAACAAAAACAAAATAACTCAACAGTGGTGATGGTGACAGAGGAGAGGATGGCGGGTGTGGAGATTTATGGATCGAAGGTTGATATGAAAGGTATCAGATTAACTGAGCCCCTGCAGGACAGGTGAGAGGGGATGTTATGATGGTAAAAACACACCTGTTGTCTGCTTTTTCTCCCACATGTCAGCTCATCTCAGAAAATATTATAGCTGTGATCCCTTAAATGTTATGGTTTGGAGTTCATTACATGCACACACTGGATGAGATAAAGGTGCTAAAATACAGCTTTCACTAAATCTTGACCCTGGATCGGTCACTTTTCCCAATATGTGGCATGAGGATTGGCAACAAAATCATTTCTGGGTCTCCACCAGACTGTTGTTAGTGTGAGTGCTATTATTTTACGTAAATGTTTTGGTTTTTTTAACATGTGTCTTATTTTGACAATCATGCCTGTTGATTATGACAATATGTTAAACACCAGATGCCTTTTCTAGATGGGAGACTCCATTTAATACCGTTTTTGCAACAACATCTACTTGGGCAAGCAAGATGACCATCATGCACAACTTGTAAAACTTATATCAAAACTACTTAAAATTGGCACATGAACCTGAAGGACACATGGAAAGGTATCTTGTGTCTTCTCCATTGAATCCTAGATCTATGGAAAGCAGCTGGTATGCATAGTCATAACCAACAGGAACGATGGACGATAGGCCAACTATGATAATAAGACCCACATTAAGAAAACAAACTCAACTGAAATTTTAAGTGACAATTTAAAAAAGAAACTAACAAATCCCGTACACAGTCGATCACTTATGGAGGTCAGAGGGTCAAATTGTTGGGGAATGACAATGAGAGATATGAGTTTTTGATCCTACACACCTGTCAGTATGACTTTATAGTGTACAAGAACTTTGTTGTAATTGTTACCTGTTGGGAAGTAATTGTTTATCCCATAAGTGAGTCTAAAAGTGACTCTGTATTGAAGAGGCTGGAAATAAAATCGTAGTTTTCAATAAATGGACTACGTTTTACAGTTTGCAGGAGATTATTTTCCTTATTTCAGATTTTTAAAAAAACTGCAGCAGGGCAGGCAGATATTTAGTTAGCAACACATGTCTGAATATTTTTCAGACTTGTACAGCATTGTAAAATTAAAAAAATATATGCGACAGAAATAAATTGTCCAAGAAGATCTTTGATCCTGTGAGCGTTCGCATATAGCTCATTTTAGGAAGGAATTCAAAGAAGTTGCAACCGGGCCACTGCCTACCTGAGCAGAATGTGTGCATACAGGAACCTCTTGCTTTTCATTTCGGCGCCCCTATTAACAGGTTAGAGCAGTCGCACAGGAATGTGAGCATCTAGTGAGTTGGTGTCTCGACTTATTGGACAGTGGAAATCATCTCTTGATACTCATATCAACATCATTCCAGCAAAACATCCAATTTTCAGTACAGTTTCAATGTCTGTATCGGTAGAATATGTTACAGACATGAAAAAAAAGTTTAACTCAACACCTCCTGTATTTCCTTATTTGTTAACAAGGCTTTTGTTGTTTTATATTCATCAAAGCCAAATTTAGTGTAGTAAGATAGAGTTAGCCGCCACACACAGGGAGAGGTAGGTAGTGTGGCCAAAGCAAAAGAGTAGCAATTAGGATTCTTGATTTCCTTAAATACGATACTATGATGCACTGTTTGACTATTGAGCTATGTAGCAGAGATGAACAGAACATTTTTGATGCCAATCCTTTTTGCATGTACTGAGAGGGGGAACAACTGTCCAAACTTCAGGAAGTGGTTCCTAAAATCTAAGTACTCACAGTGAAGGAAAAGCACCTCTAACGATGGGTCGACTGAACTAAAACAAACTGACTGACCGAGGACAGTTAGCTGGCAAGCTGGAAATGTTATTGCAGTCTCTCCAAAGAACAGCTCGGAGCTCCCAAGCTGCATAGCTCTTGAGAATACTTCCCAGTACAGCTGGATATCTTAAGACTATGAGCATGTTTGGCCAAAGAGGGCTCTGACGGTTGTGGTTTTGGTGGAGAGGGTTTGGTGTGGGTGTGGTGGAATATACAGACATAAGGAGAGGGGTAAAGATCTGTGAATCTCTTATATACTGACACATCAAGCATGGACAAACACAGTAGTTACAGACAGACACTCCGGGATGCCACTGATGCCAAGAAAGTTTAACCAAGTCACAGCATGACTGAATGTTTGTAAAGTACAACATATTCCCCAAGAATAATAGTGATGAAAAAGGCATTTCACTGGAGGATTAAGTCAATATGTCACTCTGATCTATCGCAAGTGGACCTGCAGTAAGTGGTTCTTGGTGGCAAAGTGCATCCTGGATGTGTGACAAATGTTAAGTGGATATTTGACAGAGTGCTCCAACAGACTATGCTAGCAGTGCGTGCACATGGAGAGTGCAATACCTAAGTATGATCATGTAGTGCAATGTTTGCGAGAACTAAAGCAGATCTACAGAAACGCTGAAATGTCTGAGACGGTGCCGTAGCCACGTACGGTTAATTTTACACAGAGCTGTCTGTATGTAAGATCTCACACTATTTACAAAAGCTGCCTAAAGTGACAATCCTTCTTCAGGGTGATATGGTGGAAAACTGTGGAAACTGAAGCCTGCTCCCTCAAAGGAGTATGTCCAAACAACTGCCTGTGGTCAAAGATGTCTAAAGGCTGTTTTGACACTGGGTTTGTCAGGTTGAGTCCAAACCTGAGTTTGTTTGCCTTCCTTCTCCTAACCCCCGTTGGTCTGCTTTCACACTTGTTTATTGGTTCTGGGGCCCATTTTACAATTGCAGCCTTCTGTTTCACAAAAGTCAGGTTTCCACAATATTAATGCATGGGTCTTATGTATGCAGTTTGTTTTGATTAGTGAAACATTTCAAAATGAACACAAGAGGAAATGACCTCACGTTGCGAATCGCAGCTTACCCATGATCTGTGGTATGTCTGGTAATTCTTGCCTCACCAAAGTACAACTGATACCAAGAAGGTGATGGTGGTGCTTAGTTTGACATACACAAAGAAAAAATATACGGTCAACAAGGTGCTCAAAAGCCAATAAAAAACAAAAGTGAAGAGCAGTAAAAGTAACTGACTTCTTGAAAGAATCTACACTTTATTCAACCAGCACGACTGAAGCTCTGCTATAGTTTGTCTGGCACAGATTTCAGAGGACCATATGCAGGTGCAGTTTCTTCTTCTGCACTGGAGGTTGGATAAAACATTTATATTCCCAAGTTTTTAGGCAAACCATTCATAGATTTTAACTAACCTCCCAGTGTGAAAACACCGTCAGTAAATCCCAAAGTTTACTACTTTTCCTCTGGATTTCCTCTGAACTCTAGCCATTTGATGTATATGAATGGTAAATTTCTTCAAAGTGGGTGATGTAACATTGGTTTCCGCAGTAAACTGTTTAGTATTTCCAAAGACTCCAGCCCACCTTTGACTTAGAAATATCAGTCATGACGGTGCTATTTGCAATGTGCTAAGCAGCTAACTTAATCTAAAGCTTCTTCACTTCTGCTTACGCTGCTAGCGCCACTATACAGGGCACTCTATTAGACCATGAGAACATTATTTTACATTTGTGAACAATGAGTCAGGCTCCAGCTGACAGTAGACAAGAGACCGAGAATGTTATGAAGCATGAAGAGTTGGAGCATACCGGTAATTAAGATTTAATGGGACGATCATGTAAGAAAAACAATCCCTCTCCTTCCACCTTCCATCGATTACTCCTTTTCTGCATCTCTGCCTCTCGACTCTTTCCTCTACATCTACTACATTCACAGCAGTTAACTTGCAAATATGCAAATCTTTGGGCAAAATGTGTAAAGTGTGCATTCAGCATTCCTGCAGCTGATAGAGCATGGACAACTGCTGTGGACAGAGAGGGAGAGATGGGGTGAGGATGGATGGATGGGGGGAAACAAGAATGGCACTTTAACTGTGAAGGAAGAGGGAGGGTTGGGGGACACAGGGTGGATTAAATATCTGTAGGGACTTTGCAGATAAATGGTAATTCATTTTATCTGTAATCCATGAGATAAAAAGCAAGTGCTGATTTAATGATTTGGATATTCATGTGGGTAAATTATTTTTTAAATCCTTCTTTCATCACAGTTTAGTCTCTTGGACAAATATCTCAAAGGCATTTCTCCATGCTAATGGGATCTTGTTTGTTCTACATCAAATCGGTCCACTGGGTAGAGGGAGCTGGAATCGGTCCGGCTCAAGGTCCCTGTTGTTTTTTCACCAGACCACTCCGTTTCCCTGTGACCCAGAGCTATCTCATTAGCTGAACTGCAGCTAGAGAAGAGGACCCGGGAGTGCTAATGCTAATCAGAGCTGTGGGATGGTAGCTAGCTGGCCTGGAGGAGCCTGAGCGACAACAGGAGACCCAGAGCAACACTGTGACAGAAAACCTGCTTCAACAGGCTGAGAGACATGAAGGAAATGAAATGTAAAATTGTATCTGAAGTGACTTTGTGATCTGTCGGATGTCAAGAGGGATTTTAATTAAAGAGGAAAAGAACTATGAGTTGTGCTGCATGCTGGCCAGCACTTCAACTTTACATTTTTAAAATGTATGCTCTAAAATGGTACATGAAATCTTCAACAACTCGGTATGTCTATGTAGTTTAGGGGAAATTATCCCTGAAAACCACACAGAAATGTGCTGAAAGTGACACATTCCTTTTAGAGTGTACTTAAGGCTCATCTTGTACGCTATTTATTCATTTTCACTTTAAAATAAGAAATTCTTATAAAGAAGCAGATCAATTTGAACCATTTTTCAATACAAATTCTAAGTCATCCTGCATGCAAGAGTTTGATTCCTACTGCAAGAAGACACTGATACCTCACTTCTTGTTGTATTGGCAGCTCAGAAATCAGTCCGGTGATACAAAGTGACAACTGGGGACAAAATGCAAATGAGCTGCTGATTATGCATCTGACTTCTTTAACTAAGCATAAGATGGTTAAACTACAGTGTTTGTGTTGCAAACGGCACTTTTAAGATCTGATTCCATCCATTGTTATTGTCTATTTTTGGCCTTTTTTTTATAAATAATCACAACAAATACTGATTTTAGGGAAGGAGAAAAAGAAACACAAAAGACTGAGCCATAAGTTTCCTTTGGAAAACTGTCATTTAAACTAACTTGACAGGGAGTTGTCTTATAGTGAGCTTTTATATGAAGTGAGAGTGTTTGCATCTCTTTTGACAGAAGTCATCGAGCTCCATGACTTGTATGAATGAATTATTGTATTAACGAATGAAGGGTCTAAACAAAAAGGTAATAAATACATTGTCAGCCATTGCTTGAATTAAAAGCATTTTCAAATCTATCAACCAGCATTTCTCCCACAGGGTTGCACACATCTTCAGCAGTCAAAAATCTGTTATCAACCGCTTCGATGTCTCACCGCTTTCCTCACAGTATGCCTAATGTGGACACATACATACACACATATACACATTCACGCCATCAAAAGCCTCACAAAAGTGCTACGATCCCTATCCCTCTATGATTGTACGTCCTTTATAGGAGGGCTCTTTCTACATCCCATTGCATGTCTCAACATTTTGGTGTGACTTTGCATCATCCAAGCTGAAGAAAACAACCATCAATACAGCTTTTGTAACATAATTCGAACAATGAAATGAAATCAAAAGTGAAACACTGGATTCATCCCAAATGCGGGTTGCTTTACGTCATATTTAGCAGAAAGAGAGAGTTTGTAGAGAAAGCTGCCGCTGGATACGGAGGCCTCATATGGAGGCGGTCTCCCGCTGATCTCTCCTGACCAGGGAGACTCTGCCCGTGGCTAAAGGGCAGTTCCATGCTGGAGGTTTTTGGTATCGATTGTTCGAAGCTGCACCATAAACCGCCTTGAAGGGGAATGTTCTCACTGTTTCACCTAATGAAGGCTGGCAAGGCCGACTGGCACAATGACTGGGCATGCTGGGATGTGAAATCCCCCGCCAGCTTCAGGAACCCTGCACCCTCACCCAGCTGCACCAGTCAGCAGCAGTGAGTATTAAGACTGTTCGCAAGTGCTACGGGGCATATAGGTGGTGGTGGGCGGATGGAGCAGCAATGTCAGTGTTGGTGTTGATGTTAGCGGTATCAGTAATGCCCTCATTGCAAGGCGAGTTTATTTTTTCTGTAACCATTGAGCAAACGAAGCAGCCAGCAGATATGTGCTTGCCACAGTTTTCACCTCTCATGTATCATTTTTGACATTAGAGATTTAAGTGTTAGTGACAGATAAAAGTCATTGTTTTCATCAAAGATTAAGAATAGCTTTAAATACCCCGTTGGTGATATAACAAAGATGAAGCGCACAAATCTTGAAGCACTAGTGGCAAAATGACATTCTTTCATTTGCTGATGCCGTTGTACACACCGCCACAAGCTGCCAGAATAGCTGCATTACTAGCTAACAAGCTAGAAAAATGGTTGCTAGCAAACCATCTCACAGGCCTTTGGCATTTAAATTAGTTTACTTCTTTATTTTGCTAATTAGTGTGCCAAAGTAAAATTCAGCACAAATCTTCTGCAGATATTGTACTTTGCTATACTGCGCATGAATGCTCTTACTGTAATGATTTTGTTCAGTTTAATTGTTGAAGTTAATTCTGTGCAAAATATCACCAACATAAATGCTGTTGTATCCGGACCATAAGACTATATCCTACAACAACAAAATACAGGAAATAAGAACCTTTATAATGGGCTCCTTCTCATGCTAATGGAATAACTTTCCATGTAAAAACTTTGCTCAATATCTCTACTAGTGGGAGAACATTTCACAGGGTACCTTGAAGTACCTTGAAGTACCTTGAATTTTTATTTATTATTTGTCAAATCAAAAGTGGAGCTTGAATTTCAGCAGTGGACTGTTATGGGGACATCAAACATAAAAAAAACATTTGGGAAGCCTGAGATCCCAATGACAGTTTGTCTAAGAACCTGATTTCCAGATGAAACAGATGTTTCGCCCAATGTTTCAATCAATTTTCATGTTTTCAGGACTTTTTCATGTAAGGAAAGGTTTTTAAGAGACCAGATGAGATAATTTTTATTGTTGCCAAATTTATTTGGGGTCAAGAGATGGGGGATTCATCTTGAGGACATTCAAATTCACTGTAAATGAGCGGCAGAATAGAAGAGTCTCTGAGGATTATCGACGTGTTTTCAACAATATTGTAAGTTTTGATAAAAGACTTGCTGCAATTGTTTTACTTCTACTTATTTTTGATGAAAACAGTAGCTTATATCCTCAACTGCAACCAACAATGTAACCTCTCACTGAAGTAAAAATGCTGATTAAATGAGGGGCAGAAACTGTAGCGAGGGATATGTGGGTGATTGTTGGAACTGAGAACAAGCTGATTTCTCACTTCAAAGGATTTGGAATCGTTTGTTACCTCCAGCCGAGAGCAAAAGATACTCTTCTACTAAACAACAGTTGCTAAATTCCTACTGTGAAAAAAGATCTGGGAGCAGAACATATAAATCCAGGAAGTGTGTGTGTATGTGTGTGTGTGTGTCTGTGTCTACATGAGCTGGTGTATGTATGTGTGTATGCAATAAAGCCTGCCATGCAGTGTTTTGTTTTCCAACTGTTCATTAGTTTAACAATTATTTTGCTAAATCTTATTAGTCTTATCTCGAGAGGAGCCGTGAGCAAAGAAACAGCAGTGTAAGTCTGTGTGTGTGTTTGTGTGTAGACGGAGTATGTGTGCTTGTTCTGTATACAATGTGTAGAGCGAGACAAAATTGTTTTTGTGTTGTATTTTATCAAGTCTTTTTATGATTTTTTTTCTTTGTGTTCCTTTTTTCGCTGTAGAAAAAAAGCACAGATAACATTGAAAAAAAGTCAGTGCAGTCAATGGATATGAAACAGGCAAATCTGACCGGGCTGATGTAACCGTGTCTGTGCGGCGCCACCACACAAAGGTCGGTTGGCGTCTTAAGTCCCTCCTGAATGACCAAAAAGCAGCTCTTCGGCCTCTGTTCATGCTCCGCAGTGCTTCCAGGAACATACGATCTCTGAGTCTGTGAAAGCACTCCAGGATGACTTTCAGAATCAACAAAAAGTAAAAAAAAATAAAAGAACACAAAACAGGTTTCCAGTTTTTAGCGAGTCCTCCGCCTCATTCTTGTAGAGTGCGAGACCACAGAGGGTCATGCAAGGGTTTTGTTTTTCAGCTGGAGTGAATCGCAGGCGGAAAGAGCAGCACAAAAAACTGAAGACCTCTCTGCTCTCTGCTTTTATTTCAGTCCAAAAAAATACAAATCCCTTTTCTGAGAGTTGGTATGATTCTGTTTTTTTCTTCATCCACTGGTTGCTTACATACTGCAGAAGCATAGCCGGTGCACACGGGGATTAAAAGACCAACAATGCTCTCCTTCTCATCCCACACATTCTGTTGAAGTCATCTTAGATTTTCAGTTTTTGTCAAACACAATTCAGTGAGTTTTAAGACATTTTCTCAAAGAGAGAAAAGAACAAAGTGTCATTCTTTGTAATAACAACAATAAGAAGAATTATCGTCCTCTAAGTAGAAAAAAAGGGAAGAAAGTGTCGCTGCGCATTTCTGTCAGATGGCCTGCGGAGGCGGCAGGCGTCTCAGTGAACACCCACTGGAGGAGAGCCTGAGAGCTGCAGCAGCACCCGCTGACCGAGGTCCCATGGGTGCACCGAAACACCCAGCGTCCGAGCCCTGGGTTCGATTGTCAGCTATGCTAGAAGTCAATCTGTACAGTCTCTCTCCTGCAGATTTGGCATTGTTGTTTTCTTTACATAGATTACTGAAGCTGACTGCGGCAGATGATGGTTTCTTATGTTCCGTGTATGAGAAACATTAAAAACAATGAAAAAAGTATTTGATTTGAGTATTTGATTTAAAAACCTGTAAAGCACTAACAACTGACTATATGAATATTTAAAGTTTCCCCACTGAACTATCTCCTCACCCAATCTGACTGTATGGTCTCAACACATTGAATACAGAGAAAGAAAAAAAGCGGCGTAATGTTTCATCAAGCGAGTTAAGTATATGTTGGTTTGGCAGTGTCCAAGTCCCCGGAGCCACATGAGAACAGCCGGGGTTCACCGGGATGATGCATTCAAAGACGGGTGTGTGGAGTATTCACTATTGCAAATGCGTGAGTGTGTAATTTTAAAGAAAAACAACAATCTAGCTACTCCTTGTTTTCCTCCAGTCCCCGTCTCCAATGAGAGGGCCTTAAGTCCTTTTGATCGTTATGGCCCTCTCAGATGGATGCGCTGCCCTGCAGGCGTCATGGCCGCCGACTAGTTTATGGACGGGGTGAACGAGGTGGGCGGTTGGTAGCTGGACTGCCCATCTCTCTCCTCCTCTCTCTCCTCCTCCTCTTTCTCCTCTTGCTTCTTCCCCTCTCCCACTCCCCTTCTTTTTGCCCTCAAATGTGCCTCTTCATGTGCAGGGCCAGGTGGTCTGACCTAGAGAAACACCTGCAGAGAGACACCGAGAAACCTTGTCAGAAATAATAATCTATCATCCTAAATATGTATGTACGAAAAATACAGGAAATTACATGTTATGCAGGCGTTTTATGATGAAAATGTATTAATGCAGCAAAGCAAAAGAAAGAAAAACAGGACACAGCAGTCCTTAAATTTAAAGAGAACTTATAGAAAACACTTTTTGCAAATGTAAAAGACATGTACAAAGGCACAATTAGTCATGTTTTATAGGATATTGGCACAAAATAACCATAATATATCACCCCCCCCTGAAATACCCACTGGCTCTGTGTATTTCTTGGGAACTCTCCATAATCTCAGGCCCCTTGAACTTCCCACCAGCTATGTGTATCTGCTGGAAATGCTCCACACTTCCAGCCCTCCTAGAATACACATTGGCTCTGTGTGTGCTGGGAATGCGCCACACTGCTAGGTCCACTGTGATACTCCCTGGCTCTGTGTATTTGCTATACTGGCCTGTCCAAAGACCCCTGAACCATCCATCAGAGGCTTTGGATGAGTTTTTCATCAAAATGTAAGTGCACATTGATGCAGTATTTTGAAAGTGGTAGGGACTTCAATATTCATGCAGTCATTCTGTTTATTGCACCGCTAAGTAACATGTAATGCACAGTAGCTAGCGTTAGCCAATAAATAAATAAATAGTGTCTGTAAAAAATACTGTTACTAGTTGAACGATTGAAGTGATACAGTCGGCTTTGTTGCTACATTGGCACGTTAAGTGTTAAGTAGAATAGGCTAAAATCAATATGCTATATTTAAGGAATTAGCCTGCTAGTTTCACCTTACAATGTTGATTAAATAATCAAATATAAGTCAATGACAAAAACCCTCCCCCTATGTCGAAGTGATTCAACTTTATAATTTTTGAATGGGTTTCCTGTCAAATCGCACGTTTTTATTTTGTAGTTTTTGCATGTAATTTCTGTCCTGACCGGCCTAACAGTGGAGGTCTGCAGTTGGACCCTCTTGCAAAATTCTAGTATTGCCCCTCAAAAATGATCTCTGAGCTTGTCTGAGTTATCTGACAAGTGGTTATATGTCGAATTCAAAAAGATACATGCTTAAAAAAATAATTTCTAGGGCTGCCATAGATGTTTTTATAGTCATAACTGAAAAAGTAGGCTATTGCATAATGGAAAAAGGTAGCCCAAGACTTTTAACTCAACATGAAGCTAAACAGAGAGACTGGCAGAATAAGACAGAGCTCTTGGCTTAACACACATTTAGTAATGTGGAGAACGTCTCGGGAAATCGAACTGAGTCGGTGACGACACTATAGGCGTTCCCATTGTGTCGTCACCGACACAGTTCGAGTTCCCTCGAAGGGGAACTACAGATATCTTCAAGCAATTAATTTTACAGTGAAGTTCAGTAGTCTTACTATATCACACCAGTGAATTCAGGCTCAGTGATCTCCTAAATACGACTCAAACATGACCATAAATCACAGCCAGACCTCCACAGCTCTGCAGTCAGTCCTCAAGCTCTGTGTAGAATACTATAGTCGAAACTAATAAGATATGCATTGTGAACATGGACACTAATGCAGACAGGCTGGCAGTACTTTCTGATGTTGGGCCATTTAACTCAGCAGTAACTGCACCTGGTGTGAGAGGGACATAAAACCAGATGCCAGTGATGTATAATATAAGAATAGCAATGTCAAGAGTGTTTTAATTTTATTACACCATTGTGAGGACATTAAAGCGGAACATCCACAATAAAATGAATCACAAATGATATGACTAAAGGAGAGGCAAACAAAATGTGGGCGAGAATAAAATGAGAAATTAAAAATTCAATTTGCCAGAGGCTTTATTCATTATTAATTAGTCAAGGCTATTCTATGTGTGTGTATGTGAAAGTGTGAGTTTAGGCCGGCTGTTGTTCTATCGAGGTACAAGCAGACAGAGCTGAACACTCAAAAGTACAACAGAAAGTTTGCTATGCTGCAGCTGATCTGCTGTCTTGCAGATGCTTCTGCTGTGATTCATTCTCTTAATTTCAGTCTTCAGATCCTGCAGGAAACCTCATTCTAAGCACAGTAATCAGGGTGCAACTTTGCATTCAGTCAGGCAAACTGCAAAGAACCCAGTTTCATGACAAGTCCTGTACATAAAGCTGTGAAAGCTGATGTTTTCTGTATAAGTTCAGTTTTGTACAAATCTGCACTGTCATCAGCCAAGCTGTGTTTAACAGCCCACCTCCACCTCCTCCTGATGATGGTTCAAGTAAAGCTGGATGCTTAAACCACCAAGTATGCCTCTACCATCGTTAGTACATTTTTTCAGCTGCAGAAAACACAGTGTGGACTGAACCCCATCTGACATGTTGAAGCATTACTGTCAATATGGTGTGAGTGTACAGTTGAACTTGGTTCTCAACTTTGTTGTCTGTGGTCTAGTGTTTCCCCTCAACCCTTAGCTGGCCACGTGGTACCTACTGTACACCTTCACCAAACTGTTTGTGTGTGTGGCTGGACAGATGGCCATGCCAGTTACTGTGTCACTGTTGGGGCACGAAGCAGCCAGACCAGCTGGCCGACCCCCTCCTCCTTCCCAATGCCCCTCTTCTCCTCCTCTAAACTCTCCCTTTTCCTCCTTCCTTCTTTTTGTCCTCCTCCTCATCACTCCTCCTCCTTCCAGTTCCATGGAAACATCAGGAGGTCCCCGCTTGATTAGGCAGGATTAATGACAGACTGCCGTGTGTGTGTGTGTGTGTGTGTGTGTGTTTCCCCAGGAGAAATTGTGTCAGATTGAACATTTAATCTAATGTTAACCTCTCCATGGCTGCCACTTTTTGCCATTCTCATGGTAATATTTGGTGGGCTCCACCCACCACATATGTGTGTCTGTGTGTACTGCTGTAAAGACTGAGGTGCATCTTGGCTATGTTAAGCATTTTTCCACCCACCTTGTAATTTGAGTTTAAAAACCCCTAAAGGGAAACACTGGACATGGCTTCCTCTGATCCTACCAGCCTGGGTGCTATACATCTACTAGAATCTCATAGAGATTAGCTAAATAGAGTATAAATGACATAAATGTTGTTTATTGTCCCAGACTGGATAATAAAACTTTGAAGCTGATTTGGCTCCAATACTCTTCATTGTCTGCTAATGAAGAGATGTTCAATTCAGGGAACTCAAATACCTATGCTCTGCAATTACACTGCCAAAATGCTAGCTGGCGGTGGGGTTTCTCCACTGAGTGGAGTTTCTTGTTATTTGTTTGTCTAGGCTACTACAAACTGAATCTGAGCAGATCATGTTGGAGTGGAGCTGATCGATGTTGAACAGCAGTTAATTTTAGTCAAATTACTAAAACGCAGAAATGTAAGAAGGCGTTTGAGGAGATGGTATGTACGACCCTTGAATCAGTTGAGTCAGAAGAAGGAAAACCCGGAAATGTGTAGGAGGAAATGTGATGCTAACAAGCCGACCATAGTTACGAAGGTTACTGTGCAGGGTATGGCGCAGGGTGCGGTGAAGGGTACGGCGTAGCGTTTGGCGGAGGGTAGGGGGTAAGGTAGATGGATATGTGTAGGCTACGCGTACCTGCGACATAGGTTCAAAGTAAGAGTATAAATTGGCCACAAAGTATAAACAGTCACTCCAGTGTTCTGTGAGGCTGTACTTCTAAGTATAAAAAATGAAAAAACTGTACGATAAATAAACAAAAGTATTAGACACATTTTTGACCTGATGATAGCGCTAGGTGAAAAGTCAGACCATGAACATCAGCACCAGATTTTCTCACTGAGATATTTCAATGTTGACTAAAGTAGTGGGCCGACCACAGATGGAAACAGATTTCTTTCCATTAAATAAATAATCTACTTCAGATTTAAATTCAGAATGCTTAGTCGTTGCAGTTAGTTAAGAATCTAATCTTCGGCTTCAGATCGGTGTTACTTTCACACACAACAGAAATTAAGCTCTATGATTGGATGTTTCTTACTGAAACGCGCCTTGGGAGCTGGAGTTTACTTCTCTTTGTGTAGTTTTATGTACACTGGCTTACACGCTTGGCTTTTAATCAAAGAAGCAGATATTTTCTAACACAGATGTTCAGCTATTACAGAAAATGAACAGTAACTTTACCTCAAAAGCACTGGACACCCAAAATAACTTCTCCCACTCAATACTCTGTGCTGGGTTTCAATTCAAAGAACTTTATATATGTTAGGAACTTCACATGTCAGAAACACAGCACAATTTACCCCACACACACACGTCACATATCAGCAATAAACAGTGGTAAGTAAATAAGTAAAGCTTGTAAAGCACAATATATAAGCAAAAAACATTAAGAATTGTGTATAATAGATAAGCATGCAGGCTTTGAAGTAGGCAGATCCTCAGTTGTGACACAGCCCGTGTCTGTTGTATTGTATATTCAAACGTGTTGTTAAGTCTTTAAAGTGTGTCAGTATGACTTTGCATCTAAACGTTTTTGTGTGTTCTTTATGTATGTGTGTGTTGTGTCTCTAGATACTGTGTTTGTATGTGTGTGTGTGTGTGTGCCAAAAAGGAGCTAATACAGTCCCAGCTCTCAGCCAGGATTAGAAGCTTCCAGCAGGTTTCTGGAGGGTTTTATGTCTAAAACCCAAACGAGAGGGAACCCACAACAGCCAATTACACTGTCTCTAGGGCAAAAGTGTGTGTGTGTTGTTCATCAGAAGGGTTGTGCAGGCACACACACACATACAGAGATAGTGTATGTTAAAGTGGAGCTGGCATCTGGTGCCACTCAATTAGCTGCAACCAGCCTGCC
The DNA here is from genome assembly GCA_029875015.1 of Lepomis gibbosus. NCBI lineage: Eukaryota > Metazoa > Chordata > Actinopteri > Centrarchiformes > Centrarchidae > Lepomis > Lepomis gibbosus. The sequence goes on from JAPMOB010245369.1 coordinate 22,024, forward strand.
AATAGCCAGAATCCATTTAACTGCCAGCACAGGGGCATGAGTAAGCAGACACACACACGCAACCACACACTCTGCGATGTATGTGACTTCCCTGGCGTTAGTCCACCAAGAGATTTAGTTTGCTTTTATTTTGAAAAACACATCCCGTCATCTTCGTTCTAGCTTTCTTTTCTACTAAGGTTAAACTGCATTAGACATGTGTTAATGAAAATAGCTAATTGAAGCTGATCAATGAGTAAAGTCTTCCACCATTTGCCAGAAACAAAATAATCTTTGTCTTACATGCATTCCTGTGGCTGCCACATAATGTGAATCCATTAGGAATTAACTTAATTTCAGATAATAACATTCCTTATCATTAAATACACTAAACTATAAGCCACAGTCTTAAACCTTTATCATCCAGGAGTTCAGATAAGAACTCACCTTAGCTCCTCCTGTTCACAGCTGCTGAAGGAGGAAACTATCTTTGAGAAAATGATCACGTTTTTTCTTAACTTCAAATTGACTAATTTGCATTTTTTTTTCTCTATGGATTTTTTTAAGGAATTATATTTCCTTGTACACAAGAAAAGAGATTTGAAATGTGTTGTTTTACTACACTGTCTGTGAATAATACATGAGATGCATGTACATGCGATGTACAGATATAGAGAAAGAAATTTGTTATACGGAGATACAGTAGCCCTAACCGCTTTCATTATTTGTTGATTTAATGAAGATGCATGAAACAGTTATGCTAATAGAAATATGCTTATTTGCTGTCTTACCAGATAGCAGTTTGATTTTCTGTGGCTTCAATACAGAGTTAAAGACTCTGGGCAATTTTTAAGTTAATCTTAATTGTTATACCTTTGTGAGTACTGTCTACAGAAAAAAAATGAACCGGATTGGTGCTTGCAACACGGAGCTGCTACAGCTAATGCCCAGAGCTCCCACGTAGCTAAAACGGCAGTTATGGGGGCATTTACATAAAGAGTGTCTTTGTGCCTCTTAACAGACACAAAATGCAATTAAAAAGTCTGTCCAACATGAACAGGGCTCTTACATGACAACAAGATGCGATTAGTAACTTAGCCATTGTTTAAATTCACCTAAATAGTGTTTTAGACGGCTGGCTGTAGTCTCGCTCTGAAGTCCCTGAAGACTTTTTAATGGGTTTAGAGTATAACTCTTGGACATATTGGCTAGTTAGCATGCTAACAAGTAACAACTTAGAGTCGACTTCGCAATCGCTGCACAGAGAGATCTGAAACTGGGTCAGACAGCAAATATGCAAATCTCCCAAAAGTTAGAGTATTTATTTAATAGTTGTCTCTATATAACTAGTGCTAGTATTAATTTAAATAATTTGTTCATGAATACTACGCAAACTCTCAAGTTCCAGCTTCTCAAATTTACCGATTTTCTTGATTTTTTAATTTGACCGACTATCTTTATGTTTGACTGTTGGTTGTACAAAACAAAACATTTGAGGATGTCACCTTGGGCTGTGGGAAAATGTGACAGATACCTTTCATTTATTTTTTTTCACTGCAGACATTTTGACTAGCCATTGTAGAAAAGGCATTATTATGTGTTAAAAGTAACATTAATAGCTCCATTCTATTAAAGTGTCCAGTAAACCATGCCAGTGTGACGGTAATCCAGCAAGAACAATACCAGAACCCTGTAACTGAAGGAGCTAAATAGAATTCATCCCTCCATTTTATTACTTACACCTGTGTTTTTATACTGTGATATGTCAATGAAGATAGGTAGTTTTAAATGTTGAAAAAATGCCCAAATACACTGGCTGACCTGAATTGTATCTTGATGTCCTGTAAGAAGATACAGAAGATACAGTTGGGATTTTGGGAGTTCTCGTTCGGAAATACAGGTTAAACAAAAGTCCTTGACAGATAACAGGCACCAATGTATACTGTTTGTCACTGTCTACAACAGATACCTGTGTGTGTGTTTTTACCTGTCGCAGTGGTTGCACTTGAATGGCTTCGCACCGGTGTGTTTGCGGTAGTGTCGTGTCAGTTCATCACTGCGGGCAAAACGCCAATCGCAGCCCTCCCATGAGCACTTATAGGGTTTCTCACCTGAGAGAGAAAGAGAGAGAGAACGAGGACAAGGTGTCACATTTTATTATAATTTCTACATCTAATTTCACACATCTAAACTACAGCTGTTCACTAATATACAGGTCCCTCCTCCCACACACACCCTCACACACAGCCCAGGGGCCAGGCAGGCAGGCCAGTTTTAACACAACAGCCATTTCAATGAGCCAATACACTCAATTAGCTGTAAATGAAGTCTTTCAGCGCTGCATCATGTTAATTCATAAACCCAAATTCACCCTGAAATGAATCTCGGTTTAGCAGCCCCCCCCCAACACACACACACACGCCCTGAGGTGGTGGGATCTGAAATGTAAATTAAGTTTCATCCCCCACTTCACCAGATGGGAGAAGAGATAGTCTATTGTTCTCTGCTTGTAGTTATCTCTCCATAGAAAGCCTTCCAGCTGTGTGTGTGTGTGTGTGTGTGTGTGTCTCCTTTGGCTAGAGGTGTGTGTATGTAGTATGTAGGAGCAGACTGTCTTCAGATGGGACGTGATGATGTCTGACTGTGTAAATGCCTGTATGAGAGTGTGCTTCTCTGTGTGGGTGCAAGTGTATATGTGGGGCCAGCAGAGAAATCTGGCCTTCCACCAAAATCCTACACCACTTTAAATTGATACTTGGCCTAATTCTGCACCAGGTTATTTAATATGTCATAGTTTTGCCACTTGGGTAATTAAATTAAGTCACCAGATCTATAGCATATTCTTGTATTATCTGGACCACTTTGATTTTGATTTAAATTCAACCAGAATTCAGAATTCAACCCTGCACAATCACAGGAAACCTTGGAAGGTTTCCTTTCTGGCATGACGTTGTTTGTGCGTATAGTTAGTGTGGTTCTTTGTACTTTTGGTATATCACTTTGTTCATTTTGGTTCAAAACCTGAAGGAGTAAGAGGGATTCTGTTTTTTTTAAAAAAAGGTCTGCAGCAGCATTTTGTCATTTACGGCATTTTGGCCATTTTGTTGGCCAAAAGTCATGTGATGATGGATGATGTTACATTGCGTGACGGCAAAGGTTGAGCCAAGTTTGTCATTTATGCTGCCGACCCTCTGAGTCAAGACTCTCTTATTTAAATAAGGGAGGGAGTAGTTTTTGACATGGCTGAAACATCAACCAAACCATTGAATTAATTTCATTTCAAATAATAATAAAGAGGTAACACTTAAAAACACAGGCCTTCCTCCACTGCGCACACTGTCCGAAACCTAACTGCAGACCCATAGGGTGTGTGACTCTGTGTGTTATTGTGAGTGTGAACTGGGGGGTGGTAACTATAATTGGGGTCTTAATGACTCCTAATGGGGAGTAATACAGCAGCTTACAGTCAGTTAGCCAGATGTCCCAGCAGCCCCTCCACTTCCATCACAGCACACACTAATCTTCTTAAGGAGACAAATAAAAGGACATCAATCCAAAACAAAATGGAACTAATGTGAAACTGAAACATTTCACAATGTGGTGGGAATGCAATTGGATGCAATTGAAATGGATGTGTTCACAAGTATGTCAGTTTTTATCAGGATTTTGAATTTGCACATTCAAATTACAGAAAGAAAATACAAATGAATCCTTACAAAGGAAAACGAACCCTGACAAAGAAACCAATTCACAGGTCTAACCTGGTTCTAGACCTGCATTGCTACACACATCTTGTTTCTTTCAGTGATTCAAATAGACCTGAGTGAGGCTCACTGATGTCTGTTTCCCTGGTTGGAAAAGCAGCCGAGCCAATCATGATGTCTAAACAAACAATTTAGTCTTCATCTTCCTGTGCCGAAGCCAGCAAAGTAATGACAAACTTGGATAAGATTGAGAGAAACATTAATTGCTCCCAGAAACCGCTACCGCAGCTTCTGTGTCTACTGAAATTATGTTGGTGCGACGGTTACATCATGTGCTTCTGAGTGGTTAGGGCAATTAAGAACCCTTCCTAAACAGAAAACAGCAAAAATGGACATGATGTCAAACAAATAATGACGTGAAAACAAAATGGCAATTCAGCTTGATTATCAGGCTGGCCTAAGTGCCCCTTCTGGGGAAAAGCAATGACTCTGGTCATCCAGAGTAGCAGAAGAGAAACTGCTGATTATCACACACTTTGAAATTTGAAGATATATTCAGCGCAGACCTATCTATAGATGCAGCATCCCATTTGGATTTTCATGTACCTTCTTTACTTTTTGGCCTGTTTCTCTGTAAGTCCCCAGCTATACCACACGACAGGAGTACTAAATGTGAGATAGCTATTCTTAACTTTAAGTGCCTTAATTCACCATCTTGAATCGTCATGCTGGAATAACAGAAGCTGTACACCTTCATGTGGACAAGTATCTAAGGTGCAGAGCAGCTCTGAGAGCAAGGTGATGCAACGACAAGTAAAAGATGATGTGCTACAGGAACATCCTACTGTGAATGATGTCCTCTTCCTCTTCATTTCCCCCCAAGTTCCTGTGTCTCTTTGATCGGAGTCGTCTTTCATCCACAGACACAACGTGACTGCAGGGTGACGCAGTTGTTCTCGGACTAAATTAATTCCCAATCGTGAGCTGTGCTCTCCTGGATTTTGCATATTCAAATTCTCCAGTCAAATTTCGTGCAGTCGGTTGCTGATTCCCACAACTGGGATCTGGGTTTTGTTGCTGTCTCACCAGGGCAAGCTGTCCTCTGCCAACTTGTCTACAAGTCTGATTTGTTAAGGGACAAGACCAGAGTTTGAATATCAAAGGGTCTTAGAGAAATAAAGTCCCACCCTCTCTCTCTTGCAGCTAGCCTCTATGCACTAGGTTTTGTAATTAATTGGATTTTCCATAGAGGGTTGTTCTCATGTCTTTTTGAAAAGCTGAAAGATGCTTTCAGTCCATATTGTAATTAAATGTATGACTACAACTGTACTAAATGGTAAAGTTGAGCACCTAATCATTTTACATGAAAGACGATAATTATAACGATCATTTTTTTGCGACACGCTGCAATGCCACCAATTTTATGGATCAAAGTCTGTTTACAGGTGTACTTCATAAGTGAAAAAGCGTGCATAAAACGTTTTTGATCTAGAGTAACAGATACTGAATATAGGCTTTGTTTGCATCAAAATCAATACTTAAAAAGAAGAAAGGTCCGTCATGAGTCCGACAATTTTTTAGAAGTACAATGCTGAATGTGTAAAGTAATCAGATGCTGGCATGCTGTCAAAGCCTCATCATAGACTGTGAAAGCCTAATGGGTTGTTACAAAGGATTGTGAGCTTGACTGCCAATTAGGTGCATTAGCTGCAGTAATGAAGGCTTTGTATCAGCACATGATATTCACGCAAGATATCTTGACCCATATGGCCACAAGGTTTGGATACAAGTCAGATGAGATTTCTCTGCAGGGCAGCCGGTCTTTCAGGAAGTCCTCTTATGCAGTTTCTGCGTCTTTGTATTAAGAAGAACCAACTGAGGTGGTTCAGACAGTGAGGCTGCCTCCCTTTGGAGGAGAAGGACAGACTTGGTTAGAAACCCTCAGAACAAGCTGTAGAGACTTTATCTAACAGCATGTGTTGCATCCCCCGGGAGGTGATTGAGGAACCAGCTGGAGAAAGTGTACGAGCAGCTGCAGTACATGTAATATTGTCCGTGTGACCATGACCAGGACAAATGGCTTGAACATGGATGGATGGACAATCAATCGAGTTCAACTGACACTGGACTTTTAAACCCAATATCAATACTTACTTAATAAGTGAAACCAGTTCTTTTTTCACACAAAGACAGATATGCTTGAGCAAGAATATTTTACAGTTAAACTATAAACTTTACAGTTGATCACAATAACAATGATAATAAATAAATTGCTATCACTAAAACATTTATTGATGCAGTTTACAGCTGTGCAATTTGCTTTTACAGCTGCACACATACACACTGATGGCAGTATCACTATGATAGGTCAATGTCGATTGATAATATTGTCCTCCTGGTCAAGATTAAAGATGTTTCTGTTATTTTTTATTCTTTTATTTTCTAATTCGTCTCAACTATGGTAGTTAAAATAAATAAATAAAGTTGGAAAGATCAAGACAGTCTCAATCAATGCAAGAATTATCCCAGTTATATTTCTTTTGTTCCAAAAGAGAACTACACATCCAGTATTTACCCTACTTCGTACAACAGGAAGTTCTCTAAATTTGAAAACGGCTGCAATCGTCTGGTACAGCTGTGAAAAATGTGAGCGATTCTACAACAGAATCCTTGTAGTTCTGTAAAGAACCAAAATCATCCATGGTGAATCTTCAGCAGTATGTGTGAATCCTCCTACTCACTCCACAGAGTCTTCCTCACTCAGCACTGAATACAGGACCAATATCTTCAACATACAATAGCAAACCACATGGCAGCTTATCCGGTTGGAGAAATGCTACACTCTCAAACTGCATTTGTGTGTGTGTGTGTGTGTGTGTTATATGGGGTATGAGTGGGGGCCGCAGGTGCCAGACAGGCGGCCGTTTCACACCCGTCTTCTGTAATTGGCCAGAGCACCCCATCTTTCTTCAAAAGGACCCCCCTCAAACACACACATACAAAGATATATATATATACACACACACACACACACACACACACACACACGCACACGCACTGTTGGAGGAATGAAGCAAGGCCAGCTCAGGCCTGACGCCACAGCAACCATGACGCCAGCCAATTAAAGCACAGCAAGGCAAGGATGCGTGATAAAGTCACCTAGCAACTGAGAGAAAGAGTGAAAGGAGGGGGGGGCTGGGTTAGAGAGAGAGGGAGAGAGATTAACAGGCATGGACAATCAACCAGCCACCAACCAATTATGGAAGAGTGTGATGCAGTTGCTTGGCAACCCACACTGAATGAGCAAGTGGATGAGAGAGAGAGAGAGCAGGTTGGAGGTTGGATTCAGTGGGTGTAGAGGAGGATAGAGGTATATATGTGTGTGGAGATCTGGGGTTACAGCAGGGTTTTTCCTGAATCCACATGAGGCCGTAGTGGTACCCACTGAGGGTGGGGGTTGTGGCAGGGGTTGAGGTCTTAGAAAGTCAGACTCAAGTGGTTTTAACCCGTGAACTATATATAAAATAATTATACTTTACATCACAGCTAGGCATATTGCAAACCTTGTGTGCAAGTATATTATTATATTAACCTGAATGTATTTTTTTGTTTTAAAGGCATCTATTAGTTTCCAAAATCAACAAGCCCATTCTTGAAGCTTAACTTACATAAATTGTCACAATGAACATGTAACCTGCATTAATTTAATCAGAATTACATTGTCATTGTGTGGTCATGTAGAGCAGACTTTTCATTTGAATGTGCACATAATTTTCATTATCATGCAATGATAAGTAACATTCAAAAAATTAGACATGTTCTTTAATGATGGATTACACAATTCAATTTGCTAATTCATTTGAATAGAAACCAATGAGTGTCTCAAACTATATATAAAAAAACGTAAATTCAGACAAAAGCTGTATAAAAATGTAATCTAATAACCGCTAATTATCCAAGAAGACTGTTTAGTTGGGATGTAGCAATATTTAATGGTAGAATAAAATAAAATGGATAATATTATATCAGTCGTAAATGACTTCTAAAGGATACACGATTTTGTTTGCAAAGATTAAATGTCAGAGGGTGCATTTAAGTGCCACCCAACACTTAACTGTCAGAGGTTTCAGCTATGGCTGCTACAAAAATCTTTGTGTCAAATCAGTTTGTTTAAATTTGGATGTATGGCCAACTGAGGGGTTTTGAGAATGTTACTCCAATCAAGGTTGCACATTTGCTCTTATGAGGATATTCTTCTCTACACATTTTTAGTGCTTTATTCATATGTTATGTCTTAGGTAGATCTGCTTGTAATAAAAGTATAATAAAACTTATTACACCATATTAGATTAGACTTACAAAAGACTTACAAAATAAGCGTAGGGGAGACCGGGTATAAGTAACACTTCTTGCTTCAGCAACTATAACTCACTGAATTTTTTAGCTAGAGTTCTCAAATTTTTATACAAAGTACCCACATTTTTCACTACAAATGGCACCAATTCAATCCTCTACAAGAATATCACAGACCTCGTGAGTTGATGTCAAATGCAATGTGTTCCCTTGTTATAACCTATCCCAGTTGCGGAGTAGGTTTTAACACATGCTGGGGTAAGTTGTAACAATTGCACAAAAGAATCTACAAAAATAGATGCCACACTATATGATGATCTTCCAAATCAGGTAGTGATATCTAAGAACAATGTTTCTCTCTTGCTATAATAGACTTTGTCTGATGACTCATGTGCATGAACAGTATGTGTATGTAAATTTATCTATAGAATAACTTACTTAAAAGTATACTTAATAAATACTACTAAAATGTTCCTAATTAAAGAAAATCCTTAGGTCTAACTAAAAAGAGGTGTGTGTGTGTGTGTGTGTCAACGTGTGTATATTCTTATTCAGAGTCACAGTCAGTGCTTGAAGTGGGCCGGTATTCATCGGTATGAATACCAGCACTTCAATATTTTATACTTTGGCATACTGGGACTTTTTCTTGCGCACAGGCACTTTTCACAAGCTGCCTATTTGCTTTTCTACCCTCTCCACCAGCGGAGACCGAGAATGGAAAATGTTGAGTGACGATGTATACGCCAACATGTGAACAACATATGAATGAGGAGTACTGGTCACAGTGCTTACAAATTAATGCTGGTAACCCTGGAGTGTGGGTTTAGAGGACCCAGACTGCATAGGGCAATCTGGAAAATATTAAAATCAATAAAGTACTAGGTTTTATGTATTGTGGATGCCTGTAACACTTTTTAAAGACGTCTTATAACCCACCCCACGCTGTCAAAAAAAAAAAAATCACATGGTGCCTGAGAAACTACATTTCAATCTAATATAATTCAAACAATTCTGCAATAGTATAGATAGTATAGTACAGATACTAAACAAAAAATAGTCTTGGTCAAAAAATTTACTTTCTTACCTCAAAATCAGTTTTTTTCTCTATATATTCTGAATGTGCCTGTTTCCAGACTTGATAACCACCAGGCCTGATTGGGGAGGAAGTAGGTAAATACTGAAATGATCACCAAACTCCTATCTTATCTCTATTTGGTGGAATTGGTATTGTTATAACGCTCCCCATGTTACAACCATACCCGTTCTCCTAAACTGTTTTTACACGTGCAAAACGAAAGACTAACAGTAACTAGACCGTTTAGGAGCTGTTGGAAGGTGTATTGCTTCAGGTTAGGCTAGAAATTTCCTACCTTTTTCCAGTCTTTGTGCTCAGCTACTTTAAAATTGAGTTTGGAACTGACTTGATGCTCCCCTCAAAAATTTGCAGCTAAGACTTTTGAAAGAGAAACACTCTTGCACTCCTTCCAAAACTGCTCAGCGATTCTGCTGTCTCGGGTGCCAAGTATGTCTTTAAGTATATTGTTTTGGACTGCTGCTTGAACAACAAGGAGGATACAATTATTAGCCATGTACTGTTTTTAGAGATCCAACCAAACCCAAGAGAATGAAAAAATAACATCCAGAGAGCCATTACACCCTGGCTCTGACTCAGAACAGCTCTGATGGGGTACTTTAGAGATTTTTTGAATTAATTTGTACATCTATTAATGTTACAACTCATCCCTAATTGAACATTTTCATGTAGGAAGATAAACCAGACTTCAGACATCATAGCTGCAGCTCAGAGAAATTGTTTTGGAGATGAACAGAGGAATATTATTACCAACAATATATGGAATTGCAGCACATGTACAGTATACCCCTGACAAACCTCACTATAATGATGTTTCTAATGGCCTCTGGTGTGCAGCATGTGACACTAAGTGTATTGATGTTGTACAGGCTTTTTGCTGTTGCTCCTCCCTGTAGTCTCTGCTACGTTAATCCCTCCCTACATGTATGTTCAATGATTTATGGTCATAATAACCCAAAAAGAGGATTAAGCTAATTAAACCACAGTGCTGCGCTTGTAATGAACACATCGAGAGGGAATACACCGCCCCCACAGTTATACCACACACACACACTCACAGTGGGGAAGCTGCAGTGTCTTCAGGGTGTCTTTTTTCCTTTAAAAGCTCATGGTTGGTTAGCATGACTCGACTGTAGAATCATCAGAAGATTAAAGATACTGCAGCTAGTGGCCAGGCTACCAGAAAGCTAGCTGCTCCATTCAGGATTAGCTATAATAAAGCTACAGCTGTGGTTTCCCCCGGCTATGCTAGGTGCTGCCCTGGAATGTAATGCTATACTTAAAGCCATGCAATGGTCTCTGGGATCATATAAGCCTGTAACACGCTGGATTAATAATGCCAAGGTTGCCAGTATTAATACAGTAGAAGGACTGCAGGCCATGTACTATAATCCTGGTGTACACCAAGAAACTGCTAACACTGGATGATGACAACTGGGGGCCATGAACCACTCCAGATACTGTAAATGATGCTGTGGTTAAAGCTAAAGTTGAATAATGCTAGCTTCAGGTGGTACAAGTCTGCACAAACCTCATGTTGCAGATAAGTGATGGTTTCAGCCTCAGTCACTCAGGCTAAGAGATGTCCAATCCAGAAGACAGTTTGACTTGAAAATAACATTTTTAAGAACGTACCAATTTGTGGTACACTGGTTCCTGTCACAGTAGCTCTAAACCACAATCGTAAATCTCCAATGAGTTTTTGCTAAATACATTTTCAGACAAACAATGGTGCTGCCTACCTTGTACAAATACGATACATAGACACTTAGATAACTTTGTAAAATAAATGCCACATTTCTTCTGTTTACCTGCTGATCACTGCTCACTAATGATAAAGTGATTGTCTTTCTGATAATTTTCCAGAGTTGTAAAATCCTTCCTTCATTGTATTGTAAACCGCTGTGTACACCATCTGATTAGCCTTCAGACGCATGGATCGGTTTCTCAACAATAACTCCAGGCCTTTAATTACTTAAATGTAAGTTTTTATTTTAATTTTTGATGGGAATTAACTCTTTCACTTTTGTTGGTTTCCTAGTGAAATCTGCTGCAAAGTTGTAGCACCTTTTCCCCCCAGTTCCTTTTACAATTACAAATAGCTAGACCTAAGATTTAACACAACAACAAAGATCTTTTTTGCTTAGGGAATAGAATTAATTGTGGAATTAATTGAAATGTTTTGTATCCATGTGTTATGTGAGGTCACACAACAGACAGTCTGTTCAAGATTTTGGTAAATTTCTCACCATGTCTGATGTAAATTTCCAGGCTAAGTTCAGGTGACTTAATGTAGTTAAACTCAAGCAAATCATAAATTCATCATAATCTGCATCAGTCAAATTTATCTTCACTCATGTGTCTCCTTCATTGACCCAAAGCCCGTTTCCACATGCTAACACTCATGGCAAACAGCCCCTGGACACATTAGCCTGGTGTGTGTTCTGTGTGAGGGTCACTGAGAGGGCAGCTGTAGTTAGCAGCTAAAGCTGCATGTCAGACCCAGTTGGACACGACTGAATTCGCAATGTCATTTACTACCAGACTATAAATCATCAGGCAATTACTGAGGCAGGGCGTTTTGGCACTGAGCTGGTATCAAGACTCCTGAAGAAATAAATACATCTGCAGGATCATATCAGAAGCAGCAGAAAAGGAGAGGTCTTAAAGAGGTAGTATTATGCTCATTTTGAAAATCTTATTTAGGGGTTGTACCAGAACAGGTTTACATGGTTTATTTTTCAAAAAAACACCATATTTTTTTCATACTGCACATTGCTGTAGCTTCTCTTTTCATCCTGTGTTGAAAGCTTCATTTTACCTATGGAGTGATACATCTTTTCTCTAGATGACCTTTGTTGGGAGTTGCACATGTGCAGTTCCTAGTTAAGGACTACTAGCCAATCAGAAGCAGAGAAGGGTGGGTCAGCAGGAAGACAGTAAACAGCTTCGATTCAGCTGTAGGCTATATGTTGCCGACCAGTTTGGCAACATGGACTAGAGCAAGAGTTTGAGTTATTAATCTGTAACAAAGGTATTTTTTATCCATAAAGTTTTAACTGAGCTCTGTCTCTACATCACAGTAAAAACTTTATGCCCACTGACAGCCTGGAGGGTAGCTAGTGTTTGGAAGGGAGAGGAGGTGTGTGCTGCAGCTCAGTGTTTTTCCATCTGTGTTTTTGAGGGCGTGTCAGACTAGCCACTTGGCCAGCGTTATATGAGGCGCATTTAGCTTTCATCCCTGTGTCGTCACAGGAATGAAAGAGAAACAGCTGGACTACAAACGAGCTGTTTTCAGTCAGTTCAGAGCAGAGTTTTTTGTGGCATATGGGAACTCACTTTGGGCTGGACTTTGGGATTTTTCACTTTGCAAACCTATTACATGCACAAAAAAGGTACATAACTCAATAAAGGAGAGATGAAAAGCCAAAAAGCATAATCCCACCTCTTTAATGTCTTTTTTTTAAAACTCAAACTATCAGATGTTTTCTTTGCAGATTTCTCCAAAAGCTCAATTGACTCTCAGGTCAATGCATCTTTTAGGTTATGTAAATGTGCTGGTTTATGTGCAGTGCTGGTAACTGTATTAGGACACTGACATTTCACATTTTCAAACACCAGCACATTGGGTTTGAAACAGAACATAGACTATGAGGTAAAAATGCTGACTATCAGCTTAAGCTAACAGTGCAGGAATTTTAGTCACTTCCATATATTGTCCCATAAGTTTAGGGCACAGTATAAAGTAAATAGAAAAGTTGAAAAATTGTCATTTTAAATATTTGTCTCACAGACATCATCAGATACTTGGTATCTTTCCTAAAGCCCTGTCAGACCAGTACTAATGTGTACTGTACTACCAACAGTTTTCAACCAATATTGATGTGAAAGTCAACACTGTAATCTCACTGTTTCATTTCAAATCCAAAATAGTGTAGTACACAGCTGAAATAATTTTCAATTTCAGGATCGTAATATAGGCCTAGATTGTGATGAATGAAATGAAAGTCTTACCTGTGTGAGTCCTCTGATGTGCCTTCAGATGGGAGCTCTTGGTGTAAACCTTCCTGCAGCCATTAAACTGGCACCGGTGGACTCTCTTTTTGTTCTCTGGTACTTCTCCTCCCAGACTTCCCCCTCCTCCCTGCTCGCTGTCACTGAGGGCTGCTCCTCGGCTTGGCGGCGATGGTACCGCTCGTGCTGCCACCAGTTTAGCCTCCCCTAACCCTACCTTCTTCGCCACAAGTTTGAGCGTTAGTGTGCCATCTGCCGTCGCAGTCAGTGTTTGTGTGGGTTTGACGAGGTGGCGGCCGAGCTCTGGTGACGATGGTGGCGTTAGGGATGTAACAGCGGCACTAAGCTGTGCAGCGCTGGCTCCTGCAAGGACGTGGTCCTTTGGTGTAGGGGTTTCAGTTCCTGCCTGTGCTTGGTTCTTGCTGGGGTTGGGCACCTGGAGGATTTTGGCCTGGACCCTGGGGAGAGTCACCAGTAGTGGAGGAGGGCTTGGCTGGTCAGGGAGGCTGGGGAGGAGGGGGTCCATCAGGTCCTCATCACTGTCACCACCCTGCATGAAGGCCGGCGTTAAGAGACAATCCAGCTCCTCATCAAAGAGCTCTGAGAGTCGCTTGGGCTCCGTCTGTAGATACCGCTCCAACTCTAGACATGTCTGAAAGAAAAGGAAGCATATGGATCCAGATTTAGAAATAAATATACTTTACTTCTTTTCATTCAGTGTTTCTTACAAGTCGCACCAGCTACATATACAAGATACTGTGTCACAGCAAAGTTTAAATGGCCTAAAGTCACCAGGTTTAACACAGCTCTCACATACAGTACATGTAAGTTCAGGCAGAACAATGAAGTCACACTTGTATCTATTAATTGGCCATGAGCGTTTCATTCATGCTTCTGGAAACATGGCTCATTGATACAAATCAAGTCAAGGATATTTATATTCCCCTATATCACGCACATCACATTAGTTCTATGACTAGGAACATACAATCGTATTCAAACAGATATACAGGTGAGCTTTTATAACCTGACAGGTCTTTTTATACCTTCAGGCCAACTACTGCTGTAGAGCTCACCACCACTTCGAACTCATCAGTCGTTGATGTTTTTGATGTTCTTGACTTTGCTATCATCTAATGTAATGCATGCAGAATTTTCTGATCTCAGACCTGTTGGATTCTTTCAGAGCTCCATCAAAGAGTCACTTTTTTCACTTGTCTGACTGGAACAATAATCCATCATTAACTCATACAAAATATAGGAGTATGTTATATACAGCAATGTGCTGTATATAACAGGAAAAGCATCCCTCTATCATTCTTCACTTGTTGATTTTGCATGTTTAAACCTTATTCAAACTTAAATCACAAACAAGTCATTCAACCTAAATAACAAAATAGGTTATTTATAGGTGCCATCCAATATGGAATGAATTAATTCATTGTAAAACATTTGCAAAGCCAATTTTTCTTTAAAATTGGAAACCTGAATGGTTTACATTAAAGTTTAGTAAGCAGACTTTCATGTCTTTGCTGCATATCGTGGCACAATAACACCGTCGGTTGATCAGTGGAATAGTGTGCCACCATTGGCAGGAATGTGTAATGCTATCATATGTGTGCAAGAACATTCTTGTGCCTGTGCATGGCACAAACAAAATCCGGAGCCACTCATTGAACAACATCTCTCTAGCGCTTCAAGACCTCCAGCAAACCTTTAAGGAAAGAGAAAGAGCATGGTTGTGGTTTAATGAAACCAATTTTGACTGATTGTAGGAACTTTGTCACACAATCCACTATGCAAAACCCTCTACCATTTGGATGAGTGAAAGAGCTCGTTTGTCAAGAAATGCAAATGACCAATGCAATTGTTTTGTCAAGTGAGGAGAGTCTTGCCCTTTACATTTTCTTCTGACATTGGTACACTCAGTGGATTCCCTGGACTGTGGGACTTTTCAGAGACCCTGTTTACTAGTCTATTTCAAATGAAATACCCACTGTAGGCTTTATATTTCTCTGCAGCTGCTGGCCATGTCACCTGGCACACGGCAGTCCTGAGAGAAGAGGGATTTAGTCTGTGATTGATTGCTGCTGCCTGGACGAGCTCTCTGGAGCCCTGAACTGTGGAAGCCTTGCCTGTTTCCCTCTGCTCACCCAAATCAACCAGCCATGGAAGTTATATTGCAAGATAGAGAAAGGAAGGGGAGCAAGAAGACGGAGGGAAAGTCAAACAAAAAAAACAAAGAGAAGGAAGGGAGATAAGGAGAGAGAAACAAGGGAAAAAGCAAGTAAGTCTATAATTGTGTATTCAACCTTTATCTAGAGGTACCAGAGACATCTGTGCATTTTTTCAACAACGATATAACTTCAGATTTTGGCAGCAGAGTAGCATCGCCACAGTGTCTCTGTCAAGGGCACCCACCACATCAAGGGATTTGAGCCAGAAACCTTTTGGTCACTAACCTACTTTTCTGACCTGAAGGCTGCACCTCTCCTCTCTAAACTTTTATGTTTTCTGTGATTCCTGCCCCCTCTCACTTGAACAACCAACTGCACTGTTGAGGCCTACATGGCACGGTTTAGTCGATCCAGCTCCTGCTTTGAACTCTTACGCCAACACTAGTTTTTATTGAAATTTTGTCGGCCTAAATCCCACAGGGAAAATAGGACACATGTAGCTGTTATGGCTTTTGAAAGCTATATGTTTTAAAATCAAGGGAAATCCTTAAACTCTATACAGGAATAAACAAATCCTGCAATTATAACGCTCAGGTTTGTGTTTTTGTGATGTTTGTTGTCGTCAAGAGAGAGAGGGAAAAGACAGCAGGCTAGTCCGCAGCTCTGTAACTGTCCACTCAGCACTTTCTTTGCAAGCTACCTGGCTCCAGCACTATCCTGCAGCATAGTGCCTTTACTGTATCTAGTTGGAAAATTAATTTCCTTTTTTTGGCCAAAGGCCTTTGGCAGCTGAAGGTCCTCATCCTGATCCTCTGGCTCTTTCCACCTCTGCCATCAGAGCAAATTATAGCCACTATAGAAATGTTTTTTCTTAGAAGCAGCTGGTTGACTTGGTCCATTCAGACAGGCCAGCACTGGAGCTTTGCTCTGCTCAGCCTCAGTGACGAGACAGACAAACCAACACATTTAGTCTTAACATCTGTTGAGTGGTGATAAGCTGAACTTCCTTCTCCCTCCTTTTGTCCCTTTCTTCTTCCTTAAAAGAATGTCTGTTTCCTAAGGATGCTCATTTGCATATGAATATAAATCAAAGATATTTCTTCGGGGGGTTACACTGCTTCATAAGGAAACTTAAAAAAGACAGGCATGTATGTACAAAAGCAAAGATTATGCCCGGTAACAACGTCTTTTGCAAAGCTGATGATAGTGCTGTGAAGAAAACCTTCCTGGAAACCAATACTGGAGCTTATCAAACATAAATCACCTTATTTGGAATGGAACTTAAACAGCCATGTTCTTTCAAGACAACATAGCTGCGTGGTTTGGATGGTAGAAGATACACAATTAACAATGATAAGATTAGTTTTTTGAAATCTTTGAATGTTGTTTTTGTGTTGAATTATGAAACATAATTATAAGTCAATGTTGCTGGTACTAATATGGTTTTTTAAGAAACTTTGAATTCTTCTTTTCATGGTTGTGGTTTATCACACATTGCACAACCAACCAGTCAGACAGGCTTAAACAAATTTGGTTAAATACCTAACTATAAATATAACTCGCAAAGCTAACGCAATTAAAGTTATCATTCTAATTATCCACCTTATTCTAAAAGAACATTGTTTTAATGCTGAAGCAAGAAGTAAATCCCAATGAGCATTAAGTTAGGATTCACAACAAGTGGACACCTGCCAGCCATGTAACAACAGCAACAATAGTTGACCATGGAGACTCATTCTTGCCCATGGGAATATGTAACTAAAAACATAATTATGGGTTGTAATTAGCTGATGGGTAATTGACCTATACAACTGGTGAAAACAGGCTGGACCAAACACCTGTTAACGTGTGATGACGCCTGAGCAAGTTCAATTTACCGAAGACGGACGTTGAGTATGGTCAAAAACTCTGAATGAACTTTGAATTTAGAAATGTCACAGTTAGCAACAATACTCTGCCTTGACGCTGTGTTAATGAATATTATTCTTGTCTTCCTGTGGTAGATGGATATGGCATAAATCTGACAACACACGATTCATGAGAGTCTGGAAGACAATTTGCTTGCTCTAGCTACGTTCATTAGACTTTTTTTATTTTTTATTTTTTACAGACACCATGAATATGTAAACGTCATAAAGGATGCATAATTTTTGCAGGTTTTCTGGTTCATTAGTGTTAGCGGAAATTACACTTTTATTCTGAAGGAATCAAAGCTGCTTGCAGGACACAAGCAAAATATTTCTGAAGATGAAGAAGGGAAGTTTTGTATGAACACACAAACTAATTATATAAAACTATTTTCTCCTTATTCTTTCCAGGGCTCCTTAGAATTAGATGTCACAACTATACAGTATGTGTTATAAAGATAATTAATCATCCTCAGACACAATTGCACCATGAGTATCAGCTCTCTTTGATACAGTATACACAGTCTCTTTAAGTGATTTCTGATGGCATACTGTATCATTGTTTTCACTTGGACTAGAAATCAAAAATAGAATGGTCTGTGTGTATCCTGGCGGGGGCTGGACTGATGCTGGGGATTGTGGGAGGTGGGCAGGGAGGACAGAGGGTAGAGAGAGCCCGGGGCTGTGGAAGATGAGCGAGCGGCAATCAAACCCACGGCAGGCAGTGAACGCACGCCTCTGACATCACATGTGTGACCTTCTCCTTCGTCTGTGTCTCCTACACACCATGAATATCAGGTAACAATGACATGTATGGCCTGCAGCATGTGTGTGTATGTGTGTGTGTGTGTGTGTGTGTGTGACAGTGGCTGCTGGCTAACAGCTCGGACTGATAGCATGTGTAGGGCTCACCTCCTGTCCCCCTGCTCAGTCCCACACCATATGGAGAAAGGTCACATCGAAAGCAAACACACACACACACACACACACACACACACACACACACACACACACACACACAATATTACGCAGTCACAGCCAGTAGCCACTCTATTTAATTTTTGTCCCATAAAAAATGGTTTCTGACTGACTGCATTAGTATGGACATGAAACCATCCTGGTTGAATCATCAGTGTAAACAATGAAACACTGAGCTGAAGGAAATCTGCTTCACTGAAAAAAAGTCAAAAGTACAAGACAGTGAACATAACAGATTTAGGACAGAAGTCAACTAGAGTCCAAGAGACAGCTGCAGTAAGAAACATCCAATCAGAGAGCTTTGGATTCTGTTGCTTGCAGTGGGTGGAAGTAAACCACTTTATGAAAAAAAAAATCAGTTTAAATCAATTTGCTTTCAGATTGTGTATCAAATAAATAAGGTAATGCTACAATCACACCATCTTTGTCAGAATGAGAAGAACAATTCAGCATTCGTGCTTAACTAAAGGATGGTTCCATCTATAAGAAAAAAACTTCAGAAAAATGGACATTCAGCCTGAATTTGCTGTTTTTAGTGAGTTTTTTTAAGCCACGTTCACTAACAAGTACACCTACTATGAAATAGCGTATAGCTCATTTTTAATTATCGACTGTATTAGTGTTAATATTGGATTTCATCTAGCTGTCAGTGTTGGTGGCTTTGCAAATATTTGGCCACAAGTTTATTGACATTTCTATAGTTGTTTTCAACAATTGAGATATATTGTAGTCACCAAAATTCCCAGTTTCACAGGCAGATTTGAAAAGTTTTCCCCCTTGGCTTTTCTTAATTACAGTTTGTATGATGTGACGGATTCTCCATCCAGCAGTAGCCATTGAGGCTCACCGGTACGGTAGTGTTACCTAAAGTATTTAATATACAGAACTCAGTGACAGATGTTTATTTCTGGTGGGAAACCACTGGAATCAGTTACAACTCAAGGGGAACTAGTTTCAGTGGTTGTCTGTAAGAAATCAGCCATCAATAAAGACTATTACTCTGTACATGTAAGCTGTCATATTTGAACAGAGAGAAAAATGGGTTCAGCAGTTGCAGTTATCCATTTCACAGAATTATTTTCACTACAGTGGTGCTCAATTCATGCTTTTCACTGTTGCTGGTGATTGTACTAGAGGTCAAGGTCAAACAAGGTCAGAAGCAAATGTAGTTACATTGTTTACTGTGGCTGACCAAAGGATTTTTACACTTTATTTGAAAGGTCTAAATAGTAATTCTGCATTTAGTTTATTTAATAACAAACTAAAATTTGTGATATTTTAGGTGAGCTGCTACACTTCCATACTCAAAGCAGAAGATAAAAACAATAGGAAAAGCCCACACTGTTCTCCAACATCCCCTGTTACCTCAATTTTACCCTTTATATTTCGAGCGTTTTAATATCTTGTCTAAAATAGCTAACAGTGACGTGCAGGTCCTGCCTGAGTTCGTGTGCAAGTGTGTCCGTGCATGTGTGCGTTCTTAGCCTGCTGAGGTCCATTAATAATGAATGCAGAGAGCAGAGGGCTCTGGATGGAAGCGCTAAGAGCTTTTGACAGACAAAAGATCATCGAGGATGGAGCTCAGCAAACAGACTGAAGTGGGTTCAGCAGGAGATGCTTCGTCTGTGTTGCATGCACACATTTATGTGACTATTACCAACATTTCTATTTGGACAATGGTGAAATTATGCCATTTGCGTGATTCTGTAAAGTGACACCTACTATAATGATGTGCTTCACATGTGGTTATTGCTACATGAACGACTGACTGAACAACATTAGAAACATCAACAGCTTTCTTTCTACAAGATTTTATATTCTACAAAGCCTGGGTATGGACAGTCAGTAATTTATTCACCCCAATTTGAAGCATGATTTTGTAATTTTTTGATTCTATATCATCTATTTTCAGTGTACAACTTTGCACAGATGTGATATTTGAAGAACTATGGCTGTTTTTATTATTTATATTCTGCAAATTCAGGGATGTGACATTTACACTATGAACAGAGACTAGTCACAGAAATGAATACATGTACTAATAGCAGTAATATCACAATTCAGCAAACGTGGTTAATGAAATATTTCACCTTAAAATGATTACCTAACTAAAAAAAAACTCTGCCAAAATGACTAAACAACATTGGCTTAGCTACCATGCTGTCAAACACTTTAAAATGACTTTGCCTATGTAATATTAGATATAGCCAAAATATCCATCAGAGTTGCCTATTGTATCACAAAACTATGCATTCAAAATAATAAGCTCACTTGGTAAAACTTAAAATCTAATGGACATTTAAAACCAACACATTGGGTAATGAGGTGATGATTTCAATATTAACTTCCATATAGGTTTTACCAAAGTTGTGCGGCTCATGTGGTTTCCCTGTACACTGTGTGAAGCTGTGACTATAGATGGTGTGTCATGCTTAGGCTACACCGCCTACCGCTACGTGATGATTACCTCGCTGAACTTCTGTGGCTTACACGTGTGTGGTGTCCACACAGACAGCATTGGTGCTGCTCTGCTGCAACTGCTAACCCTATCTTTCTACACTGATTCTCCCTTTGACAAATACAATAGAATAAAAGTCTTGTTAACAAATTTTAGAATTCTGTCCATAAAAAGGCTAGATGTGAAAGAGAGAGGCGTTGAACATTTCAAATATTTTTTTATATGACAGATTCTACAGATATAGACATTGAAACTGATGTTGCTGCTCTGATGTCGGTTTTTGATGAGAACTGCGTGCGTCATAAGGAAAAAACTGGTGAGACGACCAATCTCTAGATGATGCGCCATGAGCCGGACTGCTCACACGTGGCTGCAATTTTCCTTTGAATCTCTTTGACATGCTCAGATTCAGAATCCTGGACAAAAAACAAGTATTGCGGACATGAATGGAAATGGTGAAAAGGTCATGTAGAAAACTTTCCATTAAACAAACATGACTATACAGTGTGGCCTTGTCTTGTATCTACATGTTACTGCAGTTACTTCACACAAATGAAGAATCCAATTTTTGCTGTGTCACAGTTGCATGCATGTAATTGACTAAGGAAACCTGATGTTCCAGTCTGAGGAATCACTTTCCCCCTCACATCTGTAGAAAGTCTTTTTTTGTGAGGGTTCTCATCTCAAGTTTAATCCTTTCAGTTTGTTCCTGTCTGTCTTTATTTGTGCATACATTTGAGTGTGTTTATTTTCCCTCTACATTACACAGCTTTTGGATTCAAATTATGTTTTTCTCTCCGGTTTCTCGTGCAAATAGGTCCTAATTAAAGTGCTTTGGCTTCCATAAACTGTTCTTTGAAGCTCAACCTCTTGATGGATCTCACTCTCTCCACACAGCGGGCTCTGATGGCTAATTAGACACTCAAAAGAAAAAGGCAAAAAGAGGCTCTTTATTCAGCTAATTTGCTGATGCGGCTGTGTACACTGCAGATGTGTGTGCGAGTGAGAAGAGCTTAATGACTTTTAACTGATGTGTGTGAATATGTAATGCTTCATGCTTGAGAGTGTGCACAATATCAAACTGATGCCATTGGCAGCAAACTCCTTTATGTCTGAGCAAGCATCAGTGCTGCAGAGTGTGCTTGGGGCTTTGTTACAGACTGAAGTACAGTTTGTGTGAAGCTGCCTGTGGAGATGCTTGCTGAGTTACTGCAGCCGCTTCTATAAGGTGAGTCACATTGACATATAAATGTATACCCTGTAGTCTGAATGATTAACCCTCGCCTAATCAAATGCTGGAGCAACACAAACATCACCTAGGTCTTATTATACTACACATGAAATACACCACATGGCCAAAATGCATGTCGACCACTGAACATTTCACCTACGTGATTGTTACCATGGGCATTAATGTGCTGCTATATCAGCCCCCACGCTTTCCACCAGATTTTGGAACACGGCTGCAGGGATTTCAGCCACAAGAGCATTAGTGAAGTCCAACACTGATGTTGGGAGATAAGGCCTGGCTCACAGTCAGGGTTGCTGTTTATCCCAAAGGTGCAGGACAGGGTTGAGGTCAGGGCTCTGTCCAGGCCAGTCCAGTTTTTCCACACTAAACCGTGAAAACCATTTATTAATAGACCTGGCTGTGCACAACATTGTCATTTTGAAACTGTATACAGCCTGAGGTCCAGGCTGCACGAGAGGATAGTTTATGGACAGCTGCCATTTTGGAGACACCAGTTTCCTCATGCCTACACTGCACTGGTGGCCGAGCCAGCTGCAGTAACGAGCCAGTATCACTCTGCTGGATAGTGACCATCCCAGCCTGGCTCTGCTTGCAATACTGTCACTGCTACTGCTTCCAATACCAGAAAACCCTTCTCTAAATATTGCAGTGCTCTGATGTGGATATGATAGTTGTTTCACTGCAGTCATCGCTGTTTCTCAGACGTATCAGTGGGGTGCAACAATATGAAATGTTATTTTCCAACTAATTAGCAAATACAAGTCGCTAAAAACATCAGGGTCCCATAAGCACGTCCTAACAAGTCTTAAAGAAAATAAATTGATCTAGATCTTAACAGTTGACGATTTAAATATCCTAAAACCAATATTACAAAAATTTAAGTTAATACAATAAAAATACAGCAAACTACAGCAGTTCAATCAGTCAGCGCCCTTTTCTGGTTGAATGATAAATAAACTACCTGCTGATCAGCTGGAGATCCAAAGAAGCTCATCATATCCAAACAGCAGGCTAACCGCTCAAGTCCCTTGACTGTTCACCTTTAATCTAACAGTGTTTTATACGTAATAGGTTTGTACAGTGATTCTGACTGCACAAATATTCATGTACAAAGAAAGTCCCTTTAGCTATACGTTTTTTTTGGAAAGAAGCATTCAAATGACAAAACCTGGAATAAGTGTATTCCAAATCAAAGCATGTCACCCTGTGCTGACTACACAATATGTTTGACATTCATCACCATTCTATAACAACAAAACAGCAGTCTTCACCATTTGTGTTTCAATAACACAGACAAAAATACAAAGGTGACCTTCATGGGCACTACATAAAAGATTAACCTTCAACACCTTGAACAGGTTCAAGTTTCCTATGGTAACAGCAATAATATTTTAATTTTGCATTTGGTTGCCTAACCTCAATCATTATGTACATGACTTGTCATATGTGGTTGTTATTATTATTGTGGGTATTAATGCAGTTTATAAATATTCTATCTGACATGTTGACAAATTTTAATCCAGACATCTTGACACCTTCAGTTTCTTTTAGACAGGTGCGTAGGAGGAAATATCCATAGGCAAGAGAAGACATGAGAGTACAAAAGACAGTGTGCAGGAGTTCTCTCACTCTAAACATTTATTCTAAAATGTATTATGCTAATACAAAATAGTTGCCTAAAAACACAATTTGCAAATGTTCCCATAGTTCTGACCAACACCCCAAACCATCAAAGACACAGATACTACTCAATAACAATCCAAAGTCCAAAATATGGTTGAGGTTTGCCTTATTATGCAAACACACGAATGGACCATAACATTGCAATCAATCCCTTTTGTATGACAAGAGCAGCAGCGATAAAGATGCAGACACAACACGGCATTGTTACAGTGATGGAGCCGACACTGTGTTTGTGTGTGCGCTCATGTGTGCTGTCACTGAGTTCAGGTGTCCTCTCACTTTGCCTAAATTGAAAAAGCAGCACTACAAACAGAGGAGAGTCCTGTGGGGTCGGAGCTGAACTGAAGGAGGTGGCTTCAATAAAAGAGGTTAAGGGAGACGGGGCCCAATGGAAGAATGAGGTGACCTATCTGGAATTAGTTACTAACCTGAAAAAACTGAATGTGGCTCAGTCTGGGGCAACAACAATTGTATATTTTCATCAATAAGTAGTCTATTTTTTTAGGTAACTTACTAATCATTTAGAGCCCAAAGAAATATCTACAGATAGCTTTCTTAGTCTGACAGTCACAGATCTGACTGATACCTAAAATTTGTCTGTAGCAGTAAGGTTTCTTTTGTGAAATTAATAACGTGTTTACATTTGTGAAAGTTACATATTGACAAAAAGTGTACATTTG
Source organism: Lepomis gibbosus (assembly GCA_029875015.1). Lineage (NCBI taxonomy): Eukaryota > Metazoa > Chordata > Actinopteri > Centrarchiformes > Centrarchidae > Lepomis > Lepomis gibbosus. Next base: position 46,302 of record JAPMOB010245369.1, read on the forward strand.
GTCATGGTACAGAAACTGGTATTAGCACCAGTATTAAAAAAACCCTAATTTTCAAGACTGAAACATACATGGATAAATTATTTAAATTAACCTGAAAAGCAGTAGAAGTTTTGTATTTTTACTGGATATATAACTCATTGGATATATATTATAGCTATTAATTAATCTTTACACCGATCAAACATCAATCGACTAAATAAGTAACAGTTCAGTCAGAATGACCAGGTATGATTGCGTTTCAATTATTGTATATAAAGTAGTTGTTTGTGGAGTGCACAAACTTGAATTCACTCACAAGGTAAAGAAATATCTATAAATATATTATATCGCGGTTATTACTAATAATACAAGTGAGAGTAACAGGTTTAATGTCTTTTACAGAGGCTCTTTAACAATACATTTTCTGAAATTCTTCAGTATTAATACAACAGTTCATTAACACCAATTGAACCCAAGACTCTTGATATATTTGATGTGCTTAATTGAATCTTCAAGGTGCATAACGTTAATGTCTGAGAACATGCTCAACCAATGTTATGAAGGAAAGCAGGATACATGCGGTAGCCATTATGCACAAGCTAACTAGTGACTAAGGAACTAACTAGTAGTAAATGGTAACTAAAAGCAAGTAATGCAGGGGTTTCATTTCATAAAACAAAACACACAAATGTGAGACCAGTTCAACAGCTGAGAGACAATTAGAAAGCAGTGAGCTCAAGAGAACGAGAGACAAAGAAAGATAATTAGCCAATGGGAGTGAGAGTACAGGAGTGAGTCAGTGCATGAAGACAGGAGGCTCTGAGCTTTTACTGCTCAAGTGCACACACACGCGCACACACACACAC